>CABFKP010039326.1:0-12871 GCA_901779475.1 Panagrolaimus davidi
GTTTACATTATCTTTAACAGATACAACACAAAATGAATAAGGTTTATTAGAATTTAATTCAGTAATTTCTAATCGACGAGCTTTTGGATCTGTTGTAACTGTGTGTTCTTCCCAATTTCGAGTATCACTATTTGATCCAGTAATGTGTTCATCAATATATTTAACAATAAATCCATCATCGGAGACTCCATTAGATTCATCAAAGTTCCAATCAATTATAGCTGAAGTATCTGAACTTGCTTGAACTCTGACATTTGATGGCGGATTCAGTGCTGCTAAAATGAAAGAAGATAAAAGTCGAATATTTTAATAATTATTTTTAAAAACAACTTTTTGAAAATAGGAGGTTTTTTAACCGGCTTATATAATTTTTGCTAATTAACCGGCTAAATAGCCGACTAATAGCCGAAAGTATTAATTCTATTAGTCAGCAAATGGCACTTTATGGAATAGTGTTTTAAAATAAACATTCACAAAAAGAATGGTTTTCTAAAAAGCCTTTAAGGTTTTAAGTGAAAATTTCTCAATTTTTCTTTGGTTACAAGTTTTCAGTTAATTAAGTCATAAAAATCAAAAAACAAGGGCCAGAAAAGATCATAGAATGAATACTTATGTCGTAAAATCCACGTTTTCCGTCCTTTGAACTTAATAATTTAAAAAAACATTAGAAAAGCTTTCGGCTCCTGAATCTTACAAATAACTTACCATATATAACGGAAAATGCCAAAAACAAAAAAATAAGAATTTTTAACGCTCTCATGTTTGACTAAATTATTTTCTTTCTCTTTTTACACCTTGAAAAAAAGAATGCAAAAAAAGTTTTTTGTTGTTGTTTTTATATGCATTTTTTTTCTTAGTTAATGAACCTATATTTTTTTCGATTGCAAATTTGTGGGAGATCAAGAAACATAAACGAACGCGGTCTTTAATGTTGTGTTCTTTTTTCTTTTTAAAATTTTTATGTAATCAACAACAAAAATTTATGATCGCACAAATGTTAAAAAAATAGAGCAAAACACTATAGTTTATACATCTTTGCTTTTTTTTAATGGTTTTTTTAACGTTATTCTTTCTTGAAAGGTAAGTTCCACCTTTTTCATTTTCTTTGTTGACAACGGATGCATTTTTTTTCGAGGGGGCATTTTATATTTATACCTCCATCTGAATATTGCTGATGATCCGTTGAAGGATTATTATAAAGTAGTCACTAACATTTCTAAGACATCCCAGCATAATTTACTTGGTGACTTTAATTTTCCCTGATATTTCTCGGTATAATTGAAGTCTCGACCCACCAAATCAAAACCTTCACAGACTTTTTCAAATCATATAATTTCACTAAAAAAGCAACTCACATACATAATATACATATGAAATATTGTTGAAGCAAAAAAAAGGAAAGAAAAATTTGCTATTTCCCATTTATTACAAAAACCCGAAATACACAATTTTATGGATAATAATATTGTCCATCAGACAAAAAAAGGAGAAAAGATAAAATGGACTTTAGTTTATTGCTCAATTTGTGACATGTCTATTTTTTGGATGAAAATTAGACACAAAAAAAACAATAGAAAAATACCCTGATTTTCAGGTTTATGGCATTTTCGCTGAATTAAATTCATCATTAATGTTCTATTCATTGAGCGTCTTTCACATGAATAAGAAGTGTGCCATGAGAGTTTTCTCAAAGTGAAAACTAATATAAAATATACATTTTCATATTGTTGCAATAAGAAGCGTGCTTTCAGAGAAATAATTCAAATGTACATCACAAAAATATTTTATGTACGATTTTTGCTTACTTGTAATTGTAAGCAGGAAATTCATTTTACTTTTTCTGCAGATCCATGCACTAAAACACAAGGGCATGGGAAAACAAAAGAGTGTATCCCAACTGCTTCAAAAAAATTTTAAAAGATTTTGGTGCTGCCTACAAGAAAAATACGTGGGATACTCGAAAAATTATAAAAAAAATTAATTCACAATACCACCACGATACAAAACAAATTTTCACAAAAAAAAGCTTTATTGAAATAAAAGAAGTTATTTTATTAGTTAAAGTTGTTTTGCAAAATGACATTTACTTCTATGATTGTAATTTTTATTATTGAAATTTTGTTTCATTTCTTTCATTTAAGCGTTTTAATTTTGTTAGTTCAAAAACGTCGAACGGTTTATAAAGGGCATTTTTATTTAATTTTTATTATTGTTTTGGTAGCTGATATGGCTTGTTTTATTGTTGTAAGTTTTTTTGCACCAGATTAATCTTGTATAGAGACTTGCAGAGACAATTTGCGACTTTTTGTTTTCTATAATATTATATTGACCGCTCACTTTCGCGCATTTATTTTTTATCTTATCTGACTCGGGGTAAACCTCTTCTGTCAGATTTTTTCTTTGATCAAATGCCGCACTGCAAAGTGCACCAGATTTTGGTAGACCTCCTTCTGCACCAGAAAACCAAACGATATTGCAAAAATTATTTCAAAACTACCATTTTCAGATGATTATTTGTCGAAAAATTCCTCAATTTGGATTTTTGTTGAACTTTTATAAAACAAATGAAACCTTTGCATCAATTATATTTAATGCAATATCATATCTCACTGCCATTCAATTCCTTGGACATACTCTAATGGCTTTCAATCGGTTCACACTTATTTGGTTTCCATTGAAGCATCAAATGATTTGGAAGAACCAATGGTGGTATATCGCAGTATTAATAATTTTTCCTTTGTTTCATATAAGTGTCAGATTGCATGAGCCTGGAGTTTTTGTTTTTTTAACGGATGAAGATGTTTCTGTATCATTAAAGAATGCCAATACTCTATCGTGGTACTTTGCAATAACATCAGTTCTTTATCTTGGCACAACATGTATTGCAGCAATTTTAAATTTATTATCATTTACAAAGTTTTGTTTTCACAAAAATTCATCAACGGCAATCAATGTCAATGAAATAAATTTGTTGTGTAGGTTTTCTTATTTTTTACATATTCTATTTAATTGTAACAAATGTTTCAAAAAAAACATGTTGTAGCAGTTTTTCGGACACATTTTATAATTTGTTGTAAAAATGTTAAATATTATGTACCCCTTTTACTTTATGCTGTTCCATTTCAGTTGTCTCAATAGTGGTATTTGTAGCACAATTGCTTCGTTCAACAACAAACATTCAAAAGCTTTTATTTCCATCAAATCCTGGTTTCGCAATCTTTTTTACTCTTTCATTACCGTATTTCAATGATATTTTTGCTTTATCTGGAAGTGTATCTTTATTAGTTTTAAGGTTTGAATGAATTGTGTTTTATGTATTATTAATTGGGTTTTTTAGCAAAATAACCCGAAAAGAATATTACAATTTTTACACATGCAAAGCTTCAGCTCAGCCACATTTTACTAAAATTACTCCTTCAATTGCACCATCTCAAATAACAATGCTAAATGGTAGAAACAGATCACATTCAATGCAAATTATGTAAAAAATTTGCAATATAAATATGTTTAGTTTTAAAAAATGTTGTTCTACTGTGTTTTTTAGATAAAAATGTGTTATAACTATTTTTTATTTTTACGTAAAATGTAAACCCTAAATGGAAATATAATTATTCATACCAGCGATAAAAATTCTTATTTAATAACATATACAAAGTAGTAATATTAATATTTTAATTATATAATCATAGAGATATTTTTTGATAATAATCAACGCAAAAAGATAAAAAAAACGTTCGTCAAAATTTTCGGCTATCAAATCTAGAAAAATCAGCACAAATAAAATTCTTTTTAGGAAATTTACACATTGTTATGCTAAAACAATATAATCCAAGTTGAATTAAAATGTTTGCCAATACAAAAAAATTAATAAAGAGTTAAAAGGAAACAATGACAAAAAATAAAATAACTAGTAATTTTATCGTTTTGATGGATTTCATAAGATTGTAAAAATGCCGGTTTCATTGGCATTCTTTCAGAGTTTGCCGCCATGTTTCATCAATGTCACGAGAATCTTGTAATCTTTCTTTAAGCATCACCTCAAGTTTATGGGCCTTATTAGCATAAAAATACTTCTCTTCGTATCGAAACTGTAACGTTTAAATAAATATAGCAATATAATTGCCGATTTTGACAGTATTTTTGCAGAAGAATTTTAGTTTTTATGCTTTAAAAATGCCTTTAGATGTTTAGATAAATTTTTTAAATCATAAAAAAATACCAGCGTTATATGTTTTGAGAACTCACAATTTCGTCTCCACTTTTTCGATAAAACAGAGTTACATCAGTTCCCGTAACACCCTGATCATAAAAAATGCAACAATAATAACCATGTGGAGTAAAAATAAATGTTTTGTCAGTTTTCCAACCTGTCAATCTTCGATCAATAATTTTTTCAACGTCATTTTTGAAGCGCTCAAACTCATGTTTAGAAGATTTTTGATTTGTTTCCGCAAAAAATATTTTATAAATTCCTGCTGCAATTGTAAGTCCGGTTGCCACAGTATCAAGCACATTTGTTCCATTTTTATCAGCAGCTTGGCTTGTATTAATTTCTTGCGATTTTTTTAAAACTTCATATTTTTGTTCTTTTTTAATATCTCTTTCAGCTGGAATTCCATGTCTTTTAACTTTTTTACATCTTTCAGGAAGTTTTAATCGTTGTTCATGTGATTCTTGTTTTTCGTTGTTTACATTAGTAATTTGTTGTTGTTGTTGACGAATTCGTTCTGCTTCTTTTGCAAGAAGTAATTTATTTTTAAATTCAAATTTTCCGTATATTTTTATCCGTTTTTCATCGAGTTTTGCCAATATTTCTTTGCAAATATCATCGTTTTTGTCGTTATTACAAATATCAGCAACAATTTTAGAAAATACGGTTCCATCAATTTCTTTTAAATATTCTTCAGAACATCCGTTTGAGTATTCTTGAAGGGCCTAAAAGTGATATGTAACGTGATAAAATTTATATAGCCGACATGATTTTCTTTTTTGATAAAAAAAGAAATTGGGCATCTAATGCTAAAGCTCAAAAGAAACACATTCTTCATGAATTTTGGTTTTTGTGCTTTCGATGTTTCAACGCTCACACGAAATTTTACAATTTATTGCAAAAACTTGTTGCTTCTGTCTTGTAAAACCGCAATATGTTTTTTGGCACTGGCAGACGAAAATTGTTTGAGAGCTTACAA
This sequence comes from Panagrolaimus davidi, assembly GCA_901779475.1. Taxonomy (NCBI): domain Eukaryota; kingdom Metazoa; phylum Nematoda; class Chromadorea; order Rhabditida; family Panagrolaimidae; genus Panagrolaimus; species Panagrolaimus davidi. The sequence continues at coordinate 5,190 of CABFKP010039326.1, forward strand.
GTCAATGTTGGCACAACATTGACTTGTAAGCTCTTTTTCTATTATCAACGAGAAAAATTTAAACAAAATTTTTAAACAAAAATTTAAAAAAAACTTACCTCTGTCATTAATTTTTCGTATTCTTTGATGGCACGTTCTTCTTTTCCTTCTATTTCATTCATAATAATTTTTTTAATTGAAAAAAGAAATTACTTTACAATTTGCGAATGAAAAAACCGAACTCTAATGGAAATAATAAAAAAAGAGACGTGTTTTGTGTTATTTTATTCGGTTTTTTAAAGAAAATTTGAACAGCAGTTGTCACCTTCTTAACGTATTCTTTAGACCCTTTGCAAGCATCGTTTGAACATGAAAAAAAGAAAATTAATTTATTGTGCTTTGATATGTTTAAACTTTGTGAGTTTAACACATAAATTATAGAGCGAAAAAAAAACAATTGTTGGCAATTACGAGAGATGCAAAACAATAAATTATGTAACAGTTTTAAGATGCTTAAAATTTATTTGTTAATTAAACGAAAACAAAACACAATTATTTTATCAATTCAAGTTTAAAAGTCAAATAATCTACAAGAAAGTAAAGATACTGCGGTACTAAAATACCAATTCATTTATACTGTATCAATGGAATGCTCTGCAATATTCTTGTTTATTTTAAAAACAATCATGAATTTTGTGTTGCTGTTAAAAAACTCGTGGTTTCTTATTGAGACATCTGTTTTATAGTAACGTGATAAATCATAATAAAAGACCTTATTGTTATGAGGCAACTTGAAAATTGCCGTAAACCTTTGATTGCAGGGCCGCAACTGCTTTGGGGAGACTTCTCTTTACTTTGTGCCAAATTTAAGGTGAAAAAATTAAATTCATACTAGGAAAAATGAGATTTTTTGAAACCCTTCCAAGGAAACCTCCCCCTTTTTGCAAACCTCTCCCCCTTACTTCGCACCAATTTGCGGCACTGATAGGATCAAACGTAAAAATGCCAGCCACTCATTTTGACTTTTTTTTTTCGATGTCTCTTTTTTGCAGAAAAACAACTGTAAACAAAAGAAAAAAAGGAGGTTTTATTTATTCTTTGAGTTTTTTGAAGCTTCGGATTTTTTGCTGGAATTTGTTTTGACGTGAAATGAATGAATATAAAAATGACAGAATAATTTAAGAATGTTTAAATTTTAAAAAATTTGTTTTTTATAAACTGGAAGAAGAATGCAATTAAACTCTGCTTTGGTTTCAGTTATCCAACATTTGAAAATTAAGTATCATTATTTTATAGCAAAAAAATATTCGTATGAAAAAAATATTACAATAATGATTGCTTCTTTTGTTTTGTTCCGAAAATTGCAGAATCAGCTTTTTTTAAAACTTTATTAAAATTCGACAAAAAAAAACGAAAATATTTAATAGACAACAACATTTTTTTCAAATGCATAAAAAGTTTTCGTTGGTTTTTCAAGGAAAAAACGAGTTTAATCTTGAAGTTTCCTTTTTTTCTGTATATTTCAAAAAAAAACACAGACATAATAATTTATAAAAAATTCAAGTATGATACCACGAAATTCAGATGTATAAAATAAATTTAATTTCGACGATAAAGAGGACACATCTTGTGATAATAAGAACTTGTGATTCCTGAAAAATAAATCAGCGGTACTTTGTAATCACGATTTTCATAAAAAACGTCTCTTTTAATTGTCGGAGCTGCAATGTATGATGTTCTCCTGCCAATGATGAGAAAATCATTCAAAAAAACAAGAGACCGCCTTGGAGATTTTCGGTGATTGGCAGACTCTCACTTTTTTTTAATCTCTGGAGGTTTTCCAACCGTACTATCTCCGTTGATTTAAATCTTCTCAATTATTCTTTTTTTTGCAATATGTTTTGGCTTTTACCATTCTCTTTCCATTATAAACATTTTTCATTACGTTCATTTTCCTACAAAAAATTTTGTAGTGTTTTAACAATAAAAAAATTCGTTTGAGAAGAGCAAAATTTTTGACATTACGAAATATTTTTTAAAAATCTTTACCGCATTTATCGCATTTAATCCGTCCTTCCCTTGTTCTGAATTTCCGCGGCAACAAAAAAATTAATGCGTTGAATATTCTCTTCTGTGATTCAAATAAAACACAGACAGATGTCATCGACTGAAAAAAAATGAAAATAATCTACACTTGTTTCTCCGCATTTTATTCAACAATGCAGAAAAAAATTTTCTTGTCACATAAGGGGGCTGTCCAAAATTTTTGTCAATGTTTAACATTCATGGCTGTCAATATCCTTTTTTCAGTATTCTTTTTTGTTTGGTTGAAGAAAGAAACATTTGTATTTTTCCGTTGACTGCAAAAAATGCTCGTTTTTTGAATTTTTTAAAAATTTTAAAAATTGACATCTCTTGTTTTCACATGAGAAACCCGAGGTTATAAAAAAAAGGCGGATTAATATATTGTAAAGTATTTTACTTTACAAATTCGATCAAACATTGAGGACGCTGCAAGAAATCTATGGATTTCGGGTATAAACCAGAACTTAATTTTTCACGTAAGTTTGGTAACAGTTAGAAACTTGATCGCTGCTTTCTAATTAATAGATTATGTAAGTTTTTAATTATATTTTTTAAGTAAATTTTGTTTTTTTCTGCCCCTTGAATGATCAAAGTAGGTGCAGATGAATACATCTATGCTCCGTAAATTTTGTGACATTGATTAAGAGAGGGTCTACGAGAGGATTCAAATCGAGTGGTACATTGAAATTTTTTAAAGAATTCTGTAATTATCAGTCGATAAAAATAGGTGAAAAAAAATTATTAAAATTCTCATTTTTTGCATTTTATATTGAAAATCCGATTTTATCGATTTTTAAAGTTACTATATGGTCGATATTTCAAAAAATCGCCAAAAATCAGGAAGTAAAGATATCAAAAAAGTTATATTCCATGAATGTACACTTGAGTAAGGGCTATCAAATGGCTATCACAAATTTTTTTTATTTGACCTGGAACATCGAAATTTCGATAATTGTAATTTTGTTCCCTGGGAAAAAATTTTTATTTTTCCGAGTTCAGAGCTAATCTATATGTCGTTAGATAGCCTATTATTTGTAGATTCAAAATATATATAGCTTGTTCTGTAAAAGTTACAGGCTTTTGATTCCGAGTCGAAAAGGATTTGCCTATCAAGAAAAGCCTAAGCATATAGTTAAAGAATTTTCCGCCATATAATTTTCTTTAAATAAATGAAAAAATGATAAATTTATGTTACATCTCAAGTTGTAGAGAGACCGAAGATGTGTTAACTTTTAAATGATATCCGTGAAAATTATAAAAAATTCAAAAAAGGAGCATTTTTTGCAGTCAACGGAAAAATACAAATGTTTCTTTTTTCAACCAAACAAAAAAGGAAACTGAAAGAAGGATATTGACAACAATGACGAAAATTTTGGACAGCCCCCTTATGCGATTCTCGAATAAAATTTTTTTTCTGCATTGTCGAATAAAATGCGGAAAAACAAATGTAGACTATTTTCATTTTTTTTCAGTCAAGGGCGATACCATTCATTTTCCATTAAAATTTAGTCTATATTCCATGGGACATGGCAATTTTCCAAATCAATTGCAAATTCATGAAATATTAAATGATAAAAATCAAAAGGCTTACTCGAGCTCCTTTTCTACTTCTAGAAATGTGATAAAATGTTTGAAAGAACATCGGAAAAAACATTTTACAAACGTAAATTTACAGCATTTAATATTACGGAGATAAATTACACTGTCAGCATCAAAGATACATCTTCAAAAAGTTATTTTTTCAATTGCACTTGGAGAATTGAAATAAAGTTTAAAACTTTTATTAAAAGATGCGGCTTCATATTCATGATCATCAATTTCCCACTAATACTAACACTTAATCCATGACAAATCAAAGACGTTGAAAAACAATACTAAAAACTTTATTTAGTATTTTTTATCACCCGTTAAACATACTTCATTAAGTCATATTTTCTTCAAACAACAATGGTGCTGGGAATAAAACTTTCCCAAAAAAAATAGCATTTCCACTAAATTTTTGTTAAAAGAACCAATTCTTTATGGGAATCGATTCCCTTATAAGGAACCGGAACCGAGAAAACGCTGATAGCAAGTATAAAACAATAAATTGTTTTTTTAAAAACACTTTTATAAAAAGTTTTTCTGAGTTTTGTAATAAAAAAACACAGTTTAAAGAAGAACTTTAACAAAGAAAAATTTATTTATTGAAGAACAAATAAAATAAAAGAAAGAATTCAAACGAAAAAAAATGAATTACTTTTTATACTTTTTTTGATCAAATTTCATAGGAGTACAAACATGTTCGACTTTTGATAATTCCACATATTTTTCATTTTCATTACCACGAACTTTTGCGCTTATATATTTCTTTTGTTTCAAACATTGTAAACAACGAAATAAAGATTTGTCCCCAGAATATTCATAAACAAAATCTTTCTTTTCCGAAGTAAATACTACCAATTTTTTATTTGATTCACCATTTTTATTTTTATATAATTCAAACATTGATTTTGGAATCGTTTTTGATTGAAGTTTTTCTTTTTCATATTTTTCTGGAGTACAAACATGTTTGTTTTGTAAAGACATTAAATATTCTTCACCATTTTCTTTTACGTATAATTTAGCACCAACATTTTTATTGTGATTTAAACATGGAATACATCGAAAAAAATCATTTGAAGAGGTGTAACTTAATTCATAATAAAATTCTTTTTTTTCACAAGTAAATACAATAACTTTCTTTGGCTTTCTTTCGACATTTCTTTCAGTAACAATAAAATTTGAAGCATTAATAATTTTATCAGCAAATTCATCTTTAATTGGTTCACAAACATGTTCATTTATTGATAGTTCAAGAAACTTCTCATTTGTTTCATTATTCAAATGCACTTTTGCAGTAACTCGATGCTTTTTTCTTTCACAATTTCCACAAACAAAACATTTACTTCTAGTTAAAAAATAATATTCATAACACAATGATTCGTCAATTGTATCAAATGTAACCAATTTTCCATCAGGTTTACCATTTTTACTCGGACGAAATTCAAAATTTGGTAATTTCAAAATTCTGGCTTCGTCAATTTCCACATCTTTCTTCTTTGAATTTTCTTTAAAAACAATATCTTTTCTTTCGAGGAGAACAAATTTCGAAGTTTCTTGAATAGAAGAAATTTTCATTGGTTTACAAATATGCTTTTTTGGCCCATGAATAAAATATTCTTTACCATTTTCATCAATTTTTGGAAGCTGAATAGTACACATTTTCTTTAATTTCGAACAATTTGAACAACGAAAATTATTTGAAGATTTTTGATAGAAAAATGGATAACAAAAAGTTGAATCATTTGAATCAAAAATTGCAACATTTATCGAATTTGGCATTGAATTTTCACGGTAAAAAAAGTATGTATCAATTTTGGAAATTTCTGTAATTGCATATTTTTTAGGTTCATATTTTCTTGCTTCACAAATATGTTTTTGATTATTTTTCATTTGAACAAAATAATCTCCATTTTCATCATTGCATAAATAAATTGTAAAAATTCTTTTGGTTTTTTGAAAACGTTCTCTACATCCAAGACATGTATAACGCTGTGTTCCACCTTTAACACGTGAAAAAATATAACATAAGCTTTTGTCAGCAGAATCAAAAATAAATACTTTTGGAATTCCATTTGAAGCTTTTTCCATAACTTGAATATTTATTTGGAGCACGAAGAATAATGTCATTTTGAGGTTCATATTTTACCATTTCACAAACATGTTTTGCATTTGATAAAATAACATAATTTTCACCATCTGAATTTTGTTCTAATTTTGCAGAGACATAAACATTTTGCTTTCTACAATGAATACATCCATAATTTTTTTTTCCAAGATAGCAATAAATATAACATTTTGTTCCATCCCTTTCATCAAAAATTATCAACGATTTCTTTTTTCTTTCACCAACCATTTCTGTTTGAATTTCAAAATTTGGTGACAAAACAAAATTTTTGAATTTGAAATACTTTTCACGATTAAATTGACGATATTCACATCGATGATTTAATTGTGACAATTCAATATATTCAGTCTCTTTTGATTCATTATGAATGTGAACTTTCGTATTACAGCTCAAACAGCGAAATGCTTTTTTTCTCCATGCATATTCATGACATTCATTTCGATTATTTGCATTAAAAACAATTAAAACTTTTCCAGATTTTGTATGACAATTTTCCAATATTTCATAATTTGGTTTTCGAATAATTTGTAGATCAAAATATTTTTCAAGAGAATATTGGATCTTTGAACAAACATGTTTCTTATTTTCAACTTTAAGAATTCCATTTGTATCAATTTTTGCCAATACACTTTTTCCCAATTTTACACATTCAACACATTGAAAAATACCATGTTCAAGTGAATTTCGAGAATATTCATAACACAATTTGTTATCATTTGATGGAAATATCAATAATCTTTTCAATAATGTCTTCTTTCCACTAATATTTACGAGTTTAAAGTCATAACTGCATCTCACAAATTTTTTTGACGACCATTGTTTTACTCTAAAAAACAATTAAATTATAAATTACCCTTAAAAATGTGACACAAAATTTAAAAACATGCAAAAAAATTCTTCGGATTTCCCTTCCTCGATTTTCTGTTAATTTAAGTTTGAGTATTTTCACTGAATTAATAACGAGGCTAGCAGTGTTTTGCTTCGCGCCGGCGCGCGCCAGCGGCGCGTGGCGCGACTTCCGAAAATCTCTGGCGCGCGGCGCGAGTTTCTTAAAAGTTAAAATATTTTTTTCAAATTCACAGGGGGGAGTACGTTAAATTTTCGGCCTTTTCCAAAAATTTCCCGGCGCGGCGCCGGCGCGTCTTTTGAAAATTTCTGGCGCTTGGCGCGGCGCGACTTTTGAAAATCTCTGGCGCGCGGCGCGACATAGGTAGAAAACAGAAAAGCATAACACTGGAGGCTAGTCCCATTCACCTTTGGAATGCTTAGTTTTTCATTACAACAAAAGAGTTGTCGTCAAAATCAAAAACGCCAAGGCTGTGGCCCAAAAGTTCAAAACTAAAACGCTGATTCGGTAAACCAGATATCATGGACCAGCGCTTTGACTGTTGAGCCAATTTAATGAGCTTTTGAATTTATTAACTTTATCGGATTTGTGAATTAATATAAAATGAACTATACTTTTATTGCTCAGTGATATAGGAACAAAAGTAAAGTATAGTTCATTTCATGAAGTGGTTTGAATGGCAAAAGTTAATAGGTTCTAAAACTAAAAACAACATCGTACAGGAAAGGAGGCTTTCATTCCGTGTCGTGGATTTGGTTCCTCGCGTTGGAACTCATTTGATTCAATATTTCTCGGTTTTCTCCTCCTCGATTTTCTGTAAATATAGTAAAAAACCCCAACAGATTTTTAAAACAGTGGGAATAACAATTATTTAGAAAAAACTTACTGTTTTTTATTATCACCATTTGAACCTTCATCTTCAGAATTAGCATTTGTATTAATTTTGCAGAATCTTCTTTTTCGTTGAATTCTAACTTGATTACCATCTTCAGTTGATTCTCCATTTGAAAATATTAAATCATAAATTTCATTTTCTTTCATTTTTTTAATATAAAATTCTTT
>CABFKP010039331.1:0-12863 GCA_901779475.1 Panagrolaimus davidi
ATTTTTTTCTAATTCTAATAATATGCTTTTGCCGCAACGAAAAGAAGTTTGAAAAAGAATTTGTATTTTTTATACAATACAATCCTCCTTCGCTTCAAAATCCACCCCCAATTTTGAGTTTTAACGCAGAATACTTTAACCCGATTTTTTATATCCTTTTTTTCTCTAATCGTTTCAATATATCAAATTTGTTTTTGTGTCTTCAAAAAAATTAATTTTTTTTGTTTTTAGATTTTTGATTATTAAATAAAGAAACAAAATTTGTTCATTTCTTGCAATACATTTTTGAAATTCAATTTTTAAAAATCTTTTTTTTTTTAAATGCAACAAAAGATTAGTTAAAACATATTGGTTCCAGAAAAAGATATATATTATAAGTTTAATTATTTTGATCTATAAAGTCTTCATTATATTGTTACACATAATTTTTCTCAGCTATTGTTCTTGGTCGAACATCAAAGCCCAAAAAAGTGATGTGAGATATTCGAGTTTTTTTCTTTCTTCTGATTTGAATCAAAATCATTTGATTCAATGGACAAAAAAGAAAGAAAGAAGCAGCAACAAAAAAAAGAGGACAACAAAGATCATTCCTTCCATTTTTTAAGAATATTAATTTTACGTACACGTTTTTTATATCCATAAAAAGATTCTTTCTTTTCTGTTGTTCTAGAAAATCTTATATGAAAAAAAAATGTTTAATGATCGAAGATTTTTTTGTGGGACTTAAAATTTTTTTGAGGGCAAAAAATCAGTAAAGCCTCTAAAATGCCAAAAACAATATAATATTTAAATGTGACGACAGCAAACAAAAATATAAGACATTAATTTTGTTAAATAAATTATTATTTGTCTAATTTTTGCCAAAAATAATATTTTTAAATTTTGAAGTTTTGAAGCTTTACTTTTTTTAGCTATTTGAGCAAATCAAATTTTGTTTTTACAGAACAATTTTGAATAATAACTATTAAGGGCTTTAATAACTGCACAAAAATGTTACTTGTATATCTGCATCATCACCTATCAGCAAAATAAAAAAAGTGGATATCCTGATATTGACTTTTTCATTTTGTTTTAAGATGGTACAAATGAATCTGAAAAAGTTAATTTTATGTTAAAATTATACTTTAGTTAAATTTTGGATAGAGTTTTCTCAAAAAAACTAAAACACTTTTATTTTTATCAATTTTTTAAAATCGATATTTCGATATCGATGTTTAAATATTGATACAAGTACTTAGCGCCGTTTGCACGAGATTTATCCAGCAGCTTAAAGCTGTTTAAAAATGGATTAACGGCTTTAATAGCTGCACAAAAATGTTCTTATTAAATTATAATAACACCTTTTTCGGGGAAAAAAAATAATCGAAAAGTTGTTATACTACTACATATTTAAGATCAGAGATGCAAGCGCCGTTTGGGATAGGATTACCCAGCAGCTTAAAGCTGTTCTATACCTACTACTAAAGGGAGTGTATATAGATCTATTTCATTTAGGAGTTAACTTTTTTTGCACCCTTCTTTTTCGGTGTATGTTATTTTCGTTTTTTCTTTGTCAGTTATGATTTTCATCAACATTTAACCTAATAATTTTTTATCAGCTCGTAATTATATCAAGATTTTGCATTTTTTGGTACTAAATTTATGTTTATTGCCAGCTTTTGAGAAACGATGCACATTTCTAAATAAAATGTACAGTGTTTGTTATTAGAAGTTTTAGAGGGAAACTGTTATGTTTTTTATTTGAATTTTTGGTCTTTTTGGATAACTTATACCAAACAAAAAATTGCTGTAATTGCAAATCAATTTTTTCATTACATGAAAACGCATAAAAAAATTGATTTGATTGAACCAAAAAAAGTATTACCGTTCAAAAAGTACGAAAGAAAAATAATTTTTGATAAATTTTTTAAACTGCCGCCACGAATTGTTTTTTTGCTAAATTTTTGATGAAAATAAAATGAGCAATTATATTTTCGCAAAAGTTTAGAAACTGTAAATGTATAACTTGGAAGAAATAAAACAGATAATCCATACATGTACAAAAAATGCCAGGAAGCACAAAAAAATCTTAAATTTAAACTGCGCTATTCTTTGTGATTCTTTATTAAATCAAATGAATAAAACTAATAATATAGGTACAAAAAAAAAAAAAATGTTGTTGAATTAATTTTTTTTCTCTTAAAAAAACAAAGAAAAAATACTTTTGGAATTGGGAATATTCATTTAAACTGATCTATGATGCTAACTATTTAGGTTACGCGAACCGTGAATATAATTACGTTTACTTTTAACTGAAAATTTCAAGAAATTCAAGAAATTATTCATTAATTTGCAGAATTGTCATATGGGAATTTTTTCATTAATTTATGACTATGTTCATCATATTTTATTACCGCATGCGGTAGATGAAAAATTTGCATAAAAATGAGACATGCCATTTAATTTTGTGATTTTTTGTGATGACGAATTAGTCTACCTACCAATTTTTAGCCTCATCGAAAAATTTTCCATTTTTTTGAAATCCGTAAAATTTTGAAAATAAGTCGAAAATTACAAAAAATGGCTTTTATACCTATAAATAATACGTATATTTTCCCTCAAACATGAAAGTTTTTATTTTTGGCAAAACGTCGCTTAATGTTTTATTTTTTTTGGACAACATTTTTTTCTTCGAGTTTTTTGTTTTTCTTTTCGGTTTGCTGCTGAAAGACCAACTTTACTAACTAAACAAATTATGTTTCATGGTTCATCATATGATAGTTCTTCAGTATCAGAAATTTCCTTTGGAACGCCAACCACTCGTCGGGTTTTAAATATATTATTTGATTCTGATGTATCTTTATTAAATAATGTTGCTAGAGATAGCGATTTTATAAAAAATAAAGTTAGTATTGGAAGTAGAATTTTACGTCCAAGGAAAAATGTTAAACATTTACCAAGAAGATCTGGTGGTGCATCTTGCTTCGATGAACCTTCTTTTCAAAATTCTACAAATGGTGTTGATTTTGATGTTATTGAATATATGCATGATAGAAAAGTCAATAAAAAGTTTATTGTTTTTACTTCAAATGAACGAAAGCAGTATTATGAATTTACAATCAATTCAAAATCTACTAATTATCATTGTGTTCAATGTTTTGCTCAAAACAAACGTACAACCATTAAACGAACAATTCATGATAATGGAAGCCATACCTTTGAATTCAATACAGATGAACATGTTTGTAATCCAATTGATTATTTACCAGAAAATCAATCGTCTCTTATTGTCAAATCTCCAAATTTTAAATTTATTAAACTCGAAGTACGAAGAAAAATGCGTCCTTATTTGGTTGTTTTTGATGCTGTTAACAAAGATATGTGCTACAGATTCAGATTTGATTCTAGCCAAAAATTATATGTTTGTCTTGAATGCAAGAATCAAGGCTACACTGTTAGTGCTCGATTTATTCAACATAATGGAGAAACTTCAATTGAACTTGGACGTATTCAACATATTTGTGAACCTCAAAAATATATTCCTCAAAAGTTGTAATTTGTTACTGTATGTTTTACTTATCTTTTTGTATTATTAATTTTTATTGTCATTTTCACTTTGTTAATTTTTTTCCAAACTTTATTCACATTGTTAATTTTACATCTTTTATTTTTCTATATTATCTATTTATATTGTTATTAGGCTCCGTATGGAAGCGATAAATAAAATAAAAGTAAAAGTGTTATATAACTTTCGTTTGACATTTGAACAAATAATTTTAAAAAGCAATATTAATAAAAAGAAAACAGCTGTAAATAATGCTTTTTTGAACTCATGAGTATATTAGAACACTTTGTTTAAGGGTGAATAAATAACATTCAAATTTTTTTAGAAAATGCAAAAAGTGATGTTCCATTTTTTTATCTGTGTTTATTTCATTTATACGCGACATTTGAAAGAAATGGAATTTTTTCATTGATATGTCTAATTCAAAGACATTTTTCGATGCAAATGAAGTTTTTGATCCTGAATTTGATTTACATTTTATTCTAATTCTATACATGTTTTGTGTGGGATTTTTATGATTTTAACGTTTTTATGATTTGTTAACAACTTGTCAAGCTGTTTTTTGTTTTCAAAAAATGATGTTGTTTTTTGACAATCAATGCAGTTTTTTTGGAGTTTTTTTTGATCAATCAATATTTATTTCTGTGACTGATATATTTTAAAAACACAAAATAAAAAGAAAGCAATACATTTTTTTATTTTTAACACAGAAAAGATATAGCTGCTTTTTTTAAATTATTTTAAATATCTACAGTGAAAAAAATAGGAATCATTTCCTCACATTTATTTTCGAAATTAAATTTCATTTATGCTTTTTGGTCTATTAAAATCTGATGCTGCTTTGAAGTGAGATCAAAGGAAACAAAAGTTTCGTGGATTCATTCATTTTTTAAGTTTTTTTGTAGCCTAACAAAAAAAATGCTATTTTTAGACCTTTTTTTAAAGGGTATTTTCAGGCATTTAGATTTAAAAAAATTGTGATTTAGCTATTTTTGTTTCTTTAAAAAAATAATGATTTTGTTTATTTATTTTGTAAATGTTTTTTTTATTGCCGTAAAACCACACTTTTTTATTTTTGCTAAGAAATAGTATTCATATTATTGATCTAGAAATATTCCTCTCTTTTATTTTTTCATCATTGGCCAATCAAATATTTGCTTTCACAAAAACGATTAAAACCTCCATTTTTTATGAGATAAAACTTGTTTTAAAATTTATTAAAAGCATAATTAAACACAGAAAAAACTATTTCAGATTCAATTGTCCATTCATTCAATTTTATATCTTTCAAAGCGTTACACAAATGTAAAATGACGTTGTACCTTTAAGCCAAAAAAAAATTGTTTTTTGCGACAGTTTCAATGTGGATAACGGGAACGCTATGTTTTTTCGACGCCTTAGGGTTTATTGTACATAAAGACAATCATAGAACATTCATTCGATAGCATTTTTTTGCACTTTTTGATTTTTTTCGTCACTCCACCATTATCTCCAGCATCAAATTTTTTTTGTTTATTTAACAATTGATAAAAATAGAAATGTTTAAGTTTTTCTTTAAAAAAACTTTATCCAAAAATTAACACAAGTTTTATTTTAACAGAAAAAAACTTTTCAGAAGCATTTGTCCTTCCAACTTCGAGAATCGTTTATTCAGGAATTGGAGATATGGGATTTAAATAAATCCCATAACTGAGCGAACGATTCTGCGATAAATTATGTTTTATCAGATAAAACTTTATCCAAAAATTAACAGAAGCATTATTAAACACAGAAAAAAATTTTTCAGGTTTAATTGTCCATCAAACTAAGAAGTTTATAATCATTTATTTAATATCTATAAAGTAACACGGAATTGTGTTTTAAATGATGATGTGACGTCTTCAAAAAGGCGAAACTTATTCCAAAAATTAAAAAAAGTTTTGTTTTACTAGAAAAAAACTTTTCAGGATCAATTGTCCAGCTAACTTCGAGAATTATTCATTAGAATATGGGATCAAATATATCCCATATATGAGCGAACGATTCTTTGATGTATTAAGTTTTATGAAATAAAACTGTTTCCAAAAATTAACAAAAGCATTATTAAACACAGAAAAAAATATTTCAGAAGCATTTGTCCTTCAGACTTAGAGAATTAATAAAAATATTTTTGGTTTTAAATAATATTATTATCAAAAACCATTTAATTCCAAACGCTGTTTTTGCGCCACCTTCAATGTGGATAACGGGACAGCTATGTTTTTTCGACGCCATAGGGTTTATTATACATAAAGACAATCATAGAACATTCATTCGAATGAAGTCTTATGTATTTTTCATTTTTTTTCATTACTCCACCATTATCCCCAACATCAAATTTATTTGTTTATTAAACAATTGATAAAAATAGAAATGTTTAAGTTTTTCTTTAAAAAAACTTTATCCAAAATTTAATAGAAGCATAATTAAACACAGAAAAAACTATTTCAGGTTCAATTTGTATGCCATAGGAAAAATAGATAAAATTTAGCTATTTTTCACAGAGGGCTCAAATATTGAAGTTATATCTCTTATGAAATAAAACTTGTTTCAAAATTTATTAAAATCATAATTAAACACAGAAAAAATTATTTCAGATTCAATTGTCCTTTCATTCAATAATTTAATATCTTTCAAAGCGTTTCACAAATGTAAAATGACTTTGTACCTTTAAGCCAAAAAAACAATTATTAAAAATAGAAATGTTTAAGTTTTTTTTGAAAAAAACTTTTTCCAAAAATTAATACAAGTTCTTTTTTACTAGAAAAAAACTTTTCAGGATCAATTGTCCTTCATACTTCGAGAATCGTTCATCCAAATATGGGATAAAATATATTCAGTGTTGAAAAAACCTAAACTGAAGATCTGAAACACTGAGTAATAACACTAAGAAGCACTAAGGCCTGCTAAACCCTGAGGTACACCGGGCTGTTTAATTCAGTTTGCTAGATAAAGCTGTTGCGACTCTATGGCATTAATCTTTAACTGCACATAATTTGTCTTAAAATCAGCTATATCCACCTCTGTATACGACAGAGAATAAAAAGCACAACAAGAGTAAAATTTTTTTTTCAAAACTTTAATTTTTTTTATTCCAGGTCACGTATTTAAGATGAAAAGGTTAAAGGGCCGTTAGTTCCAGATCCATCCAGCAGCTGAAAGCTGTTTAAAAATGGATTATGTGCTTTAATAGCTGAACAGAAAAGATATTTTTTTATCAAAGTAATACTCTTTTCAGGTAATTAAAATAATCGAAAATTTTGTTATACTACTACATATTAAAGATCAAAGGTTCAAGGTCCGTTTGTTCGAGATTCACCCTGCAGCTAAAAACTGTTTAAAAATGGATCAAGGGCTTCAAGAGCTTCAGAAAAATGTCCTTTTTTTATCATATTAATACTCTTTTCAGGTACAAGTTTTATTTTAACAGAAAAAAACGTTTTAGGATCAACTGTCCAGCAAACATCGAGAATCGAACAGTCACATATTGCATAAATGCATTTAAATAAATGCAAAATATGACCATTCGATTCTGCAACAAAAAGTGTTGATGCAGATGAACAAAATATATTTTTGTGCAGCTACCAATGTCCTACATCCATTTTTTAACACATCATAGCTGCTGGATGAAGTTAGTGCAAACGGCGCTTGTAGCATCGATCTTAAATATATAGTAGTACAGCAACTTTTCGATTTTTAAAAAAAAATGAAAAAAATAGAAATGTTTAAGTTTTTCTTGAAAAAAACTTTTACCAAAAATTAATAAAAGTATATTTTTAACATAAAAATAACTTTTCAGGATCAATTGTCCTTCTAATATCGAGAATCGTTCATTTGAATATGGGATTTAATATATCCCATATCAGTGCCAACGATTCTGCGATGTATTAAGTTTTATGAAATAAAACTTTTATCAGAAATTATTACAAGTTTTATTTTAACAGAAAAAAACGTTTTAGGATCAACTGTCCAGCAAACATCGAAAATCAATGTTATTGGTTTTCGATAATATTATTATTAAAAACCTTTTAATTTCAAACCCTGTTTTTGCGCCAATGTCAATGTGGCTAAACCCCTTGTTATATTTTTTCGATGCCTTAGGATTCATTTTACATAATGAAAATCATAGAACATTCATTCGAATGCATTCTTTTGTATTTTTGAATTTTTTTATTTTTACACCATTATCTCCAACATGAAATTTTTTTGTTTTTAAACAATTGATAAAAATCGAAATGTATAAGTTTTTCTTGAAAAAAACTTTACCCAAAATTTAATAGAAGGATAATTAAACACAGAAAAAATTATTTCAGGTTCAATTGTCCACCAAACTACGATAATCAATATTATCGGTTTCCAATATTATTGATTTCCGATAATATTATTGATTAAAAACCATTTAATTCCAAACGCTGTATTTGCGCCACCTTCAATGCGGCTTTTGGGAACGCTATGTTTTTTCGATGCCTAAGGGTTCATTTTACATAATGAAAAGCATAGAACATTCATTCGAATGCAGTCTTTTGCTTTTATTGATTTTTTTCATTACTCCACCATTATCTCCAACATCAAATTTTTTTGTGTATTAAACTACAGATTTAAATAGAAATATTTAAGTTTTTCTTGAAAAAAACTTTATCCAAAATTTATTAAAAGCATTATTAAACACAGAAATAAATATTTCTGGTTCAATTTGTATGCCATAGGAAAAACTGATAAAATTTATCCGTTTTTGAAAAAACCGATAAGATTTATCTATTTTTCACAGTGGGCTCAAATATTGAAGTTATATCTCTTATGAGATGAAACTTGTTTCAAAATTTATTAAAAGCATAATTAAACACAGAAAAAACTATTTCAGGTTCACAGGGCCGCAAATAGGTCCAAAGCGAGGGGGGGGACATCCCATATAAAAGTCCAAAAAAATCTCATTTTACCTAGTATGAATTTATTTTTTCCCTATAAATTTGAATTTGAGGGGGGGGGACATGTCCCCGATGTCCCTAAGGCAGTTGCGGCCCTGTCAGGTTCAATTTTCCTTTCATTCAATAATTTAATATCTTTCAAAGCGTTTCACGGATGTAAAAGGACTTTGTACCTTTAAGCCAAAAAAAATTGTTTTTTGCCCCAATTTCAATGTGGGTAACGCTCTAGCTATGTTTAAATGATAGCTAAGAGTTCATTCTACATAAAAACAATTATAGAACATTCATTCGAATGCCGTCTTTTGTATTTTTGGTTTTTTTCTTTTCTACACCATTATCTCCAACATCAAAATTTAGAGTTTATTTANCCCCAACATCAACAGGATATCCACATTTTATATTTCGCTGACAAATGATGCTACAGATATACAAATTATATTTTTTTGTAGCATTTTGTGCCCTTTTATCATTTATAAACAGCTTTTTGCTGCTGGATCTGTTTAGAGCAAACGGCGCTTGCACCGCTTTATCAGTTGTTAAAAAATAATAGCAAAATATTGATTTTTTTAACAATTGATAAAAATACAAATGTATAAGTTTTTCTTGAAAAAAAATATATCAAAAAATTTACAGGAGCATTATTAAACACAGAAATCAACGTTGAAATCAATGCATTTTTTTGGCGAAAAAAGAAAGCACTTTTTCAGTTTTAAAATTGCGTCAGCACAATTGTTGCGTTTGTCTTTTTTTTGGAATAAAAAATCTCTCCGCTGTCAAATTCTCTCTCTTTTTTTCCACTTTCAAAAAAAGGCAAAAAACGAAAAATATTGTGACGAAATTTTTGGCTGTGGGGGTTTGAAAAACATTTTTATTTTCTGCCTTGCTTTTAGTTTGTCGCAACAGTGTTCAATCTTTTGTAAAAAATATGTCCGACTCTTTTTTTTTCATTTTTTTTCCTTATTCAAACTTTTAATAATTAACAAAATATTCTAAACGCACCTTTTGAATTTGGATTAATTAATGTTTGAGATGCTTTAAATTGTGAGATTTCCGGCTTCTTTGAATTTTTATCATTTTCTTGCTGTCTTGGAAATTCAAACGGATTTCGAATAGATGTAGAAGAAGTAAAATTTGAAAGATTATTGAAAATTTTACATTTTTTGGTGCCTTTGACACTTTTATCTTTTGGTGTAAATTTATCAGGAGTATTAGCTTCATAAGCAGCAATATGAAGTGATAAGGTGCTATTGTTGGTAGATGTTGAATTTGATTTCTTGCCCTTCTTTGGCTTCTTTTTTTCAAAATCTTTGTTAAAGAAATTCTTTGTTATTTCAGGGAAGTCTTCTTTGTTGCAACCTTTTGCCCCAATAACAAAAGACTTTTTGCCTGTAAATAAATCATTTAATTAATTTTCGTCTATGAAAAAAATACTGATTTTTAACATTGCGTTCTGTTTTTTCTTGTTTTTAAAAAATGTATAAAATTTATTGCTTTGCAGACAACTTTGTGCCATTTTCATGATTTAAATTTTTTTAAGAGCTTGCCACCCTTTTTTTGTTGCAAAACTTGCAAAGCACTTTTAATCGATATTCTAACTGCTTCATGTGCTTGCATTTTTTATATTTTATAGCGCGCCTGCACAGCAAATTGCGTTTCTTATAAGAAGGGATTAAAAACTTATAAGACGGTTTTAACGCGAATCTTATAAGAAATTATTAAAACTTATAAGAAAGTGCGCCAAAATTGAAAATTTTTTCTTGCACTTAGAAAAAGTTTAAATGTTTTTGCTGAACTTTTGAATAAAGTTTCTGAGTTATTTTGTTTACAGCAAGCTTTTTGTTTATGTTACAGTTGACAAAATATGGTAAGGCATTATACAAAAAGATCGGGAGCATTATCAAATGCGAAATGTGATAACAATATAAACGAAGAAGATAGAAGATTTGAAGCACCAAACTTTGGGCAATATGAATGAATTCGTTATTGACTCTTTTTTGCTTGAGTTATTCCCTTCTATTTTTTGTTTTTGATGATTATGTGATTACCATTTTTACTAGATTTATCCTTGTAATTAGCTAATACCACAATCTTAACAGATTTGTTAGCTTTTCATTCCTTCCTGTTCAAATGTGTCTTGCGCGTTGTTAAAATTTCGACATAACGTTTATCATCATATGAGGAGATTTATATTTTGTGCTTTGGATATAAAAAAAATTTTCTTTCTTTTTTCTGTCTCGTTGTGTTGTTATATTTTACGTTTCTTTTATATTAACGAGCATGTACTAACGTTATTCCCGAGTTTCAGGTTACAATCAGGGGTCACCGTCCTGATCGTTGCTATCAGTACATCAAGAATAAGCTGTATCCTAAATCTCGCTTCTGTCGTGGTGTCCCTGATCCAAAGATCAAAATTTATGATTGTGGCAAGAAATGTGCAACCGTTGATGGTTTTCCAACATGCGTTCATATGATCTCTAATGAACGTGAACAATTTTCATCTGAAGTACGCTAATTATTTTTGACTTTTATACATTTTTTTGTAACTGGTATATTATGGCATATTATTAAGTTTGACCTCAAAAATATTTTACCTCAAATTTTTTAATTGCCTCAAAACGTATTACTTTTTACCTAAAAACGTATTACTTTCTTTACCTCAAATTCATATTTGAGGTAAAAAGTAATACGTTTTGAGGTAGAAAGTAATATTTATCCGTATATTATTTATAGGCTCTTGAAGCAGCGCGTATTTGCGCTAACAAATACATGGTCAAAAATTGTGGTAAAGATGGCTTCCATTTATGGATTCGAAAACATCCATATCATATATCAATAAAATGTTATCATGTGCTGGTACTGATCGTCTTCAAACTGGTATGAGAGGAGCTTATGGTAAACCACAAGATCTTGTTGCTCGTGTTGAACTTAATGATGTCCTTATGTCTATGCGTGTTCGTGATCAAGTAAGTTTTTTCTTTTATTTAATACATTTTTTATCATTGGATCCTTTTTTAGAATGAAGCTCATGCTCTTAAAGCTTTCCGTTGTGCCAAATTCAAGTTCCTTGGTCGTCAATTTGTTATTACTTCTCGTAAATGTGGATTCACTGCATTTGATCGTGAACAGTATACTAAACTTCGTGGAGAAAATCTCCTCCGTAAAGATGGTGCAAATGTCAAACTTGTTGGTCCACATGGCCTTCTTTTGGGTACTATCTGATTTGCTTTGTTATGAACTTCTTTTTAAAAAACTTTTGTTGTTTTAATTTTTTTTAATAAAAAAATTTTTGTTTGTTATTTCTTTTCAGTGTTGCAGATTTTTATAAAACATAAAAAATTGAGTCAAAATTAATAACTAAAACAATTAATGCCTTCCATTTTTTAAAAAGCACAATGGCATTGGAAAATTGTTGATTTTAGAGCACACTCTAGCTTTTGAAAAGAATTTGTTATTCGACTCAGCAAAAAAAAATTCAGTTAAAAATCATGAGTTTGTTTTTTTGTTTAAAAAATTTTTTTTTCATTTAAGTGGAAATTTTATTACATAAAATAGCTGTCAAAGACAAGAAAAGTCAACAAAAACAAAAGAAACAAAAATAATAAAGCAAATTTTAGTTTAAAAGAAGAAAGTTAAAACATGGCTCATTATAAAATAAACGAATGAACAAAAGGTTTTTTTAGAATGAAATAATCTCTTTAACAAGATAACAAAAACCTATAAATCAGTCGAATTATGCCAAAAAAAGCTGAAACCCATTAAAATCGACTTTTGGTGTTGAAGGTATTGTGAGCATCTTTGTGCAGCTGTTAAATCCCAGATATGAGGATTCCGCAGCTAATATTTTTCCTAAATGTTTCCCTATACTGGACGAGTATTTATGCAAAATATGGGAGCTTAACTCGATATCAAGTTGCCGACCTCTACGGTTAGTTAAAATGAATATATTTTTATCTCTGTTAAAAGAAATAATTTTAAAAAAATCTCAAAAAGAAAATATTTGACAGTCAAATTTTGACTCACATTAAATGAAATTAAAAATGACGTTACAGTATTTTAGTGAACTTGCAAAAAAAGAGGATTAAGAGAAAATAAATAAAAGGAAAATAAAAAATAAACAAACAAATTGAAAATTATCACTTATTTTTAACATAAAAATTTTTTTAAAAAATGTAAATTTTTCGTTCAAAGAATATATCAACTAAATATTATTGAACAATGATTAAAAGTAATAAATGATGAAAAAAAAAGTTATCTCACAAAAATGCAAAAACAACTTGAAACATGAAAAAACTTCAAAAAATTATTACAGTAATTTATCATGGTAAAAATGAATATATTTTTATCTCTGTTAAAAAAAGGAAATAATTTTAAAAAAG
>CABFKP010039339.1:0-12867 GCA_901779475.1 Panagrolaimus davidi
GTATTTTTTTCCGTTTTTTTGATGACGTTGTACTACGACCGGAAATGCCCCAATTTGGGATTATGCCTATCAGATACAGAATTTTTTTCTGCATCGAATAGTATTTTTAAAAATTTCCCCGGACGCCCCCCTCAAAAATTTGCGTCTTTGGCGCAGTGGTGCAAGCGCTGCGTAACGACCAAACGGTTAAAGGTTCGACTCCAAAAATCGTAAACTTTTTTTTAAAAAAAAACTGCTTTTATTTTTGGATTCTCCATGGTCGAAAGCATACATGTACCAAAAATAAGCTCAATCGGAGATAAAAAATATTTTTGTATTTCCGGTGGGGTTCGAACCTTGAAAAAAAAATTTTTTTTTTTGCTGCAAAAAAAGTGTTGTTTGCGAAAGCGACACGAAAATTACGATTTTTTTTTACATTTTGAACATTCATTTTCATAGTTTTGTTCTTATATTTTGTTCTACAATTTTTGCAACCTCAAGCAACTGCAACTCAAACTTTCATTTTCAGTCTTTTAAATTTAAAATTTTTTTCTGTCATTCTGTAATTAAAAAATCTAAAAAATCCAAACTTAAAATTATAGATTTCAATTCCGAAATCTGATTTGTATCTGCTCCAGCTTAAACAGCAAATGCAACTTCAGTTTCCATTTTTAATTTTTTTGTACCTTATCATGTGCTATTGGTACTTCATCCTGTTAGCAAACAAAGGATTTTGTAAAAGATTCGCAATCTTTGGTTTTTTTAATGTTTGTTAACACAAGACTTTGACCTCGCAAAAAACATGGGAAAAACTGGATTAACTCAGCAAATGCTGATTTAAATTTTTTTGCTGATTTTTTTGCAAGATCATGGAGATCTGTGCCCCAAAATCTTTTTCACTTTTATCATCCTTTTAAAACAAAAAAAAACAAAAAAATGCAAACTCCTTTTTTGACAAAAACCCTTGCCGCGTTATAGTGAAGAAATACCGTACCGTAAACGGTAAAATTGATGAATATGCTGAAAAAAAAGAAGATCAAAGTTTAAAACTGAAAATTTGAGAATATGTGGTTGAGATGTAAAAAATTAAATTCTAAATTAATAAGATTTTTTGAGGAATAAAACGGTCATGTCACTTAATTGCTTTTAGTTGTAACTTGTTTTGAAAATTCTTTATTTGAAAAATGTAAACAACTTCAAAAATTACCTGAGCCTTCTATTAAAAAAATGGTATAAATGATAATGTTTCTTCTATTCGAAAACGCCAAAATTTGTCAATTCCTTCTTCCATTGTTTATTTTATGGCCAAAAACGTTTCATCTCCAACAGTTTATCATAAAATGGTCAAATATTGTTTTTCGAAGAAAATCCTGTTTTATGTGTTCATTGTTTATTATATGATGAAAATAAATGGAAAATTTGCGCTTATATTGGTGAAAAAAGCTGTAAGGAAAGTGGCAGCAATACTTCCTACTGTCGCCCGAGTTGGAAAGAAATTGATTTGAATGTGATTACACAAAAAATTTGGGTTATACACCGTTTTTCTTACCATTCTTTCGCTTATCGTAATCCAACACAATTAATTATTCCGAGAAACATTCAATTAAGTGTCCGTTTTATGAGAATTCTTAACAAAAAAAAATTACTACGGATCAACTTGTGACAATGGGCTCGACAGCAAAAGATTGTTATTTTAGTGGTGTTTTTGTGAGAAATAATGATGGGAGTAAAGCTTCTTTAGTAAAAATCATTGACAGCTTTCCTTTGCTTGAGAATTTCAATTTGTAAGTTTGTTAAAATTTATTGCAATCTATTTTTGAAAAAAAAAATAAAAATTTCAGTAGCAACATGTTTAGTTTACCAAATATTTCAAAAACTACTGTTAAAGAATTATTAGAAACTTCTAAATTTGCAACGCTGAAACAATTCCGTTTATGTGACATTTCAGAAGATTTTGACATCGAAGGTTTTTATAAATTTCTAAAAGTAAAAAATTTTATCAAAAAATTCTTCATTTCGTATTTAATTTTTAGGTAAATAGAACTATGGATATTCACCTTCATTTTAAAAATAATCTTTCTGAAAGTTTTTGTAAAATTCGAAAAGCTGTAATGAAAAAAATTCTTAAGCTTTCAAATACAAACGATTTCTGGCCACCTTTTATTTCAACGGCACAAGAAAAACGCCTATCAAAAGAAACACTTGCAGCTCATGAAAGATATTCAAAAAATAAGCATTCATGCCTTTTCCACTGCTAGAATAAAAATCAAAACAAATTTTTTTTTCAAGTTTTGTATGTTCCATGTATTTGGCAAACCGATTTTACAGCAATTTTGGGACCCATTCAAATTACAATCATTTCTCTCAATATTTGCTTAAACTCATTTATCTATTTTCAAACTTTCAAAAGTGTATCACGAAGAGATAATATAGTTGTAGCTATTTCTAGCAGTACATAAAAAATTTGTTTTATAAAATTTGAATTGTGATTAGATCGAGATTTTTAGAGGAAGGAATCTTGATGGCATTTTTTGAAAGAAAAACAGTTGAAAACCAGAATCAGAGGTGCGCATAAATTTTGCACTTTTCAAAAGAAATATTTTTTTGAGTTAATGTCAGTTTTTTTGGAAAAATTAAAAAATTATGGATTAATTTTATTTGCAATGTATTATGTCATTTTTTACAAACATTTTTTATATAAACAATAAAATAAAACATAACACTATATTTGAGAACCCCACTTTTCGCAAAATGTTTGAAAAAAAGATAATAAAATTTACAAAAAATAATACATTTCAAAATTTTATTTTGCTGTAAATTTTTTTTTAAATTTTTTTTTTCTTTGTCCACTCAGCCTTTTTTTTGGAATGAAAAACAAATAAATAAAAAATAAGAAATTTTTAGGCGTAATTGTTTTCCAAATATTTTTCATTACCGTTTATCAAATTCTACGAAATAATTAATATTGTAAACAAAAAACAATTTGTAAAAATTTACAAGCCATCGTCGACATTAACCAACGGGATTTCAGTATAATCTTCACCTTCGACAATTTGGTAACTATTTTGGGTAAAAGATTTTTTTCTTCTCGAATAAACTGCAATTCCACCACTCACAATAACAATGGTAATGATTAAGGCAGCAAAAAGTGCTCCATAAAATGAAAAAACGCTTTCTTTTTCAGCGGAAATATTGGATTTCGGTTGAAAAACAGATGCAGATGTGAGGTTCATCATTTCTTGATATTTCTATAAAACATTTTTTGATTGAATAAAATGGTATCAAATGGATTGATTCAATTCAAATTTTACCTTATCAAGATGTTCTTCAATTTTTGAATGCTCCAAATCCAACCAATCATCTAATACTTTTTCTTTTGTTGTTGCATTAAAAGTGTACCCACTTTTTAAAAGCCCAGAATTTTGTTTTGTTGCATTTTTTAAAATTTCATAGATTGGTTGACTTTTTACAAAAGTATTATTAACATAAATATCAACCACGCTTTCAGTTCCGTTAATTAACATTACTGAAATATCTTCAAATGGTGGCCTTTTAATTTTTGAATATTCTAATTGGATAAAAGCTTTTGGTGGAACGCAATAATAAATTTCACAGCTTTCTATTTTAGTTATTAAATGTTGGCTGTATCCATCGTCACAGTGTTGAACGGGTTGTTCACATGAAAAGAAACCACCAAATTTAACTTCTGATAATCTCCCAAGTTGGTAATCTCGACTTAGACATACAGTAACATCAAAACCAAAACGGAATGGCTTAAAAGTTGTTTTTGATTGTATTCAAATTAAAATGATCAAATTAATACTTGGTAATAATCAGGACATAATGGAGAATTTGTAAATGGATTAACTTGATCTTTAGCAAATAAACCGCCAAACATATAACCAGAATCGGGCTGTAATGGAGTATCAGCTTTGGCTTTACACCAATATATGTTAAGAAACAAATGATTCCGCCAATAAACATCGTCACGGATATCGTTGCATAATTCCCACCCCAAGAAACTCGAGCAATGTCGATAGGATCTTGATTCAGCTTTATCTGGGAATTGGTGACGTAATTCAAAAAGAAAAATAGGATCAAATCCAGCTGGACACGATAAAGCACCAGTAATTCCATTTACTTGAGAATAGCCATCACATAATGATGCCGAAAAAGTTTCTCTGCAATAACATTTATTGATTATTATTTTTCATAGTTTTAATTTTACGTGGTTTTCCAAAATCCTTTTTTCTCGATTGACCATACTCTACAAGTCTGGTAGAATCCTCCGAACGAGTAGCTATTAGGATCTCTATTACAAGTACTATCATTGTAATTTGCCTACAAATATATATTTTAGAAGTAAAAAGATTGTAAGTGCTTACATTGTAAGCAAAATTTGTAGCAGAAGAATCCATACAACCCTCAACGCGATTTGTTTTATAATATAGTATAGTTGCATTTTTCAAATACTGCTGCAATAATTGCAGTCTTTCTGGTTTTATGTGAAGAAATCGCGTTGGAGTTAATAATCGATACAAAGGTTCACCATCAACATCTAAAGCGACAATATCATCCACAGCAAGTTGTGTCTGAAAATTTATTGTATAATTTTACGTACTTAAATAATTAAAAATAAAAACTTGTCCAGTTGCAGCTGGTTTTGATGCACTAAAAGTTTGTGACAGCAATCGATTAATGGTTGGACCCCCAAAAGTTTTAATTTGTGAATGCCGGGTTGCTTTTGATAAAGTATCATTAAATCTTTTATCAGTTGAATATGAAAAACTGCCACTCATTGATCCACCAAAAACTCCCAATTGAAAGCCAGCCGCAATTGAAGCTTTATATTCTGAAAGGGATTCACTTTGAGAATTGATCATATTTGATTCAACATAATCATATTGTTCAATTTTTGCGCCAACAACAGCTTTTTTGATATAATGGGTACCGAATTCCGCAACAGCTGATTCAGACAAATATCGAGCTCGGCCAGTTAAAGTTCGATTAATTGCATCATCAATGAAATCAATGTAAGCTAAAACTTTTTGCAGTTTACAATTGCAACAATTATATGTAAATATACCAACAAAAGCCGGATCTAAAGGTGCCCCAGGTTGAATGATTAAGTCATATGCTTCATAAAGAATTTTTGTATGAAACATTGATGACTTTTCTGCAACCATTTTTTGTTTTGTTTCTTGATATTTTTGACTATATGATCCAGAAATTGATCCAAGACCGCCCCATGATGCTGATGCTCCAATATTGATTGTTTCAGTTGTTTGTTCAAAGGCGCTTTTAAAACTTCCATAATAACTTGAAACTCTATCAATTTCGGAATGCTTTCGGGGAATAATTTTCACGAAATCTGGAATATAAAAATCACCATCAGGTGTTGTTCGGCATTCATTAAATGTTTCTTGGAACACTGTTGACATTCGGACGTTTTGTAAATTATCATACCCTGAACCAACGCGGCCATCAAGAGATGGCAT
Organism: Panagrolaimus davidi; assembly: GCA_901779475.1. NCBI lineage: Eukaryota > Metazoa > Nematoda > Chromadorea > Rhabditida > Panagrolaimidae > Panagrolaimus > Panagrolaimus davidi. The sequence continues at coordinate 5,478 of CABFKP010039339.1, forward strand.
ATGCGTTTTTCTCCAAGCATCTCTGCTACAATGTTCAGTTGTATAATTTTGCTTGCAAAAACATATCATCCATAAGCATTGAAGATAAATTAGCTTAAAATACGATGATCAAAACTATTTTTTAAAAATTTATTAAACTTTACCACTTTCAACACAACCATATTTAAAATCAATAGAAAAATAAATGAAAGAGAGACCTCAACAGCAGAAATGCTTTCGTTTGCTCGTCCAGTAATTCTTATCAGCAAATGTAAAAGAAGAAAGATGACTCATGTTATTAAAAAACAAATAATAAATAAAGCAAAATGTCTAAACTTCTTTAAAAAAATTAAATTATTTTTTTTATTTATTAAACCATCCGAAATTCTTTTTCCATAACAAAATGCTATGATTTATCGAACATAATTATGAAGTCCGTTTTTGAATAACCTTAAAGCAAAAAAAAAGACAGCCAAAAGAAATCCTCCAATTTCGTTTGGACATCTTGTAAAATTAAAAAACGATATTGAAATGTTTTGTTCATTATCATTTTGACAATAGTGTAAGCAAAACATTTTTCTTTTTTACTATCGTCAGGTTCATGCCATTTCAAAAAAATATGAAAAATGAAAAATGTATCAAATCGCTTTAATATCGTTTTTTAAAAATATTTATGATAGGAAAAATTAAAATATAAATAGTTTTTTAAATATCAGAAAAGTTTATTGCTAATAATCAAATAGAAAACATAAAAAATGCAATATATTTTTAATAGAAAATGAAAGCATTAAATTTTTAAAACCCTGTTTTGTTTTTAAAACTTTTTGAAAAGATTAGAGATCAAACAAATTTGAGAAAATGAAAACAACAAAAAAGCACCGTTTTTTCAAAGGCAAAAAAGCAACAATCTGTTTTTTATAAATGAAAGAATTGTAGCAATAGAGTATCCCTGAGGGGGTTAAATTGTATACATATATCTTTTTAAAAATCAATTCTATCATTCTCATTATTGTTATTATCAGATGTTTCAATTTCAAATTGTGATAGTGTATATGCTTGATCGTAGGCATCATTGTTTTCATCTTCACCTTCTGATAATGTTGAAATGGATCTTCTTGCATGCCGACTTCCAGCTGGTGGCTTTTGTAAATGTTTAATCTTTAGGGGATTTGAACGATATCCATTATTTAAATAAATATTTGATGGACATGATCCTGGATTTCGAGATGTATATTTTATATTTATATTTGTTCGAATTAATCGATTATTTAATGGTTTTAGGGGACGATAGTTGGGAGACATAAAAACTGGATTTGATTGTTTGATTTCTGTTTGTTGAAGATCATTCCAAATTGATAGCTGAAAAAATGAGGTGAAAAACATTGTTTTAAAAGAAATTTTTCGTTGTGAGACAAAAACATATTTAAGCTTGTCCCATCACGAAAACATTTCAACACAAAACTTACATCTTCTCTTGTAATATAAATTGGATTATTCATAACTATCCATGTAACAGTTTCATAACATCCCGGATAGGTTAATGATCCTTCATAAGTGACATAATGCTTTGTATTTGGAAGTAATTCAGATGGATGAAATCTTGTTAAAATTGTTTTTGAATCTTTATATGTTACACTTTGAGATGCAACTGTTAGTTTTCTCAATTCAACATTTGATACTTCACCAATCTAAAAATTTGCATATTTCCATTATTATCCACATACTTCTTTCAACTTACATCAACAATAATTGCAATTCCAAGTAATCCTTTTGATTCTGTCATAGCTTGGGTAAAATTTTCATATAAATCTGAATTATATGCGAGCAATTGAAGTTCTGCAGGAAATCGAACCCGATCCACTGTATGCTCAGATCCCTTTTCATTATCTCGAATTCTGCCAAAATGAAAGATAACATGATGCAATCGATAATTATATGGTATCATAGGTCCACCACTTATATTTACAAATTTTGGTATAATTTGTATAAAATCTGTTGTATCAAATTTTGTTGTCTCATTTATTGTTATCATTGGCAGTTGACCCGTATTTTGCAGCTCTGCTTCAACCTAAAAATTTTAAAAAGTAGCATTTTCGTTGTGAGACAAAAATCACAATTTCAAAACTAACCTGTTGTTTTCCGATGCTAATTTCAGACAAACCTGGATCAAAAAGTAGCCGACTTGGATCAATATTTATTGGACTTTGCATTTGTCCGACTGTACACATTCTCCAATGTTTATTAACAAGCCCCCAAAAATCTGGTCCTACAATACATGGATAAAGGCATGCTGTCATTAACCATGAAATCATTCTTTTTTTTACAAGGATGGAGTTTTCTTGAAAGATATAATTTTATTCCCAACTTTTTATCCTTAACATTTTTTGAAGATAATATTATTCCATAAAAAATGCAATTTTTGAAACTTAAAAAGCCAACCAACTAAAATGAGAAAAAAGATGAATAGTTTGAATAAAACACGAAAATAAAAATGTAACAACCTCCCCAAAATTGGGGTAACAAATTGAGCGTGGAAAAATGTCTTTTAAGTTAAATTTCTTGCAACAAATTTGTTTTACATCTTTTTTTTTTCTTTGGAAGAAACCCAAGGAAACGGAAAACGGATAGCTTTTTTGAAAAAGAGAAAAAATAACAACCAGATTAAAGAAAAAGAAAAACCATGAGAAAATGAAATAAGCTTGAAAGGAGAAAAAGAAGATGTGAAGGGAGAAAGTAAAGGAAGATTAATAGTAAATGGGAAGGAAAAAATAGACAATAAAAATGGACATTAAAGTTAATCTTGGAGATGGTCATGAAGTCGATAAGCTATAACTATGGGGTAGTTTTCAGCAAATATTAACTTTTTAAAGTTTAAGTAAATATTGTAAAAAAAATAATTAATGCATTTTTGTGACCTATACCCTATAACACCCCGTTTCTGACGTAAACTTAATACAAAAATTTTCAACACGATTGTACAAAAAGATCCTATAAAAGCAGTTATTTTTTTAACTTCGACAAAAATTTGTATTTTATATAACGCAAAAAGTTATTACTTTTAATTTTGTTAAATATCAAATTTAAAAATGAATGCAATAAAACGAAACTAAATGAAATTAGCTGAAGAAAAACTAAAAACGAATGCTTAAATTTGTTAATAATTTTTTAAAAAAATTATTTAAGAGTAACTAAAAATTTGTTCAAAGAATTTTACACAAAAAAGTAATATTTTTGACAAAAATCTTAAATTCAAGCCATTAAGCAAGCATAAGCGTGAGAAACTCTTTTTTTTGATTTTATTTTCTTAAAAACAAATATTTAATTCATCACCATTTTTTAATAACAGAAATTATGAGACTCATTATTTTCGCATCATAAACTTTCTTAAAAAACGAATTTAACAAATTCAATCAAAGGTAATAGTTTTCAAAAAAAATGAATTCAAACGAAAATATACAAAAATAGAATTTGTATTATTTACAAAAACTATACTAAAAGCAAAATATGCAAAATTCTGCTTGCTAAAAACTTTTATCAGAAATCATGCAATAAAGATAAATGAGAACAGAAGCACATATGCGTATTAATTCATTGAAAGCTCTTTAATAAATGCCCAAAAACGAAAAAAGCAGAAAAAATTTGACACGAAACTTCAAAGTGTCAAAAGCGAAAAATCCGCCCTCAAAAAAAATATTTTTTAGTTTAAACAACAAATTTAGAAACCGAAAAAAAGCTTCCATAGAAACAGATGGAAAAAAGTATAGTAGTAATAAATATAAATATGGATTCTTTAAACACTTTTTTTTGAAGCTTTCATATATCTCTCTGTTCTGTTGCAAAAAAATGGATTAACGTCAAAAACAAGTGTTTTATTAAAAATAAACAAGAATGAAAGCCTTTTATTCTCTTTTCAATTTTTTAGCCAAAAATAGGTCTTCAAAAATATATATGTTTTTGTTAATGTTTTTTATTCAAAAAATAAATGTATAAAAAAGATTTATAATTGAGTTAATTATGTCTTACAAAAAATTGGACAAGAAAAAAAGCTGTGTGGCTAACAAATGGCGGCGGTAACTGGAACGGAAAACGAGAAATATAGGAAACAGAATGTTAACGAAATTAGAAAATTTAGGGTGCTGTAACTTTTGATTAATTAGCGGCAGAAGCTTTAAACATTTTTCCAACTGATTATCGGTACTTTTTGGAAATTATTTTTTTTTTCAAAAAGCTTATCAACTTTTAAATGTTTCAACATTTAACTAAAATTTGTAAATCCGATATCGGAACATTTTTCAACCTTAAACTTGGTTTCTTAAATAAAATACTAAAACCCAGACTACTTTTTTTCTATAAAACTAAAAAAAATATTATTTTCTCTGCCTCAAAAAAGCAAGTAAACTTCTCAACCTTTTTGAAAGTCGTAAAAAAATAACGGAGAGAAAAAGAAAAAAGAGCTAAAAAAGTGTAACAACAAAGGGAAGGTTAAAAACGGTTGGGCTTTTCTAAATCTAATCATTGAATAAAAAAAGATGCCGTCTTTTCTATGGCAAAAAAAAAACTCTTCAGTAAATAAAGTCTAAATAGAAAGAATGAAAACAAAAGAAAGTACTTTTATTCTGTCACTTTTTATTTATACATCTTTTTTTAAACCTATGATTTTAAAATTCAAAACATGGGGCTGAAAATGGAACGGATGAAAAAAAAATCATTTTTAAGACTCATTTTTCCATTTGCATAATTAAGTGGACATTGAAAGATGGGGGAAAAAAGAAGGAAGGAAGGGAAGCGACAAAATTTGAAAAGCATATATTTTTATAAAAATGTCGGAAGCAAAAAGGGTGAAAAACAAGATTGAAATTTGGCCAATTATGAGAGGTTTTGGGTTTTCGAAAACTTATGCGCAGTTACAGTAAACAAATTGCTGTGAATGAATAAAAAAGAATGTTTTCAAATTTCTATGTTATTTGGATAAATTTTGCCGAGTTAAGATTACTGTACTTCAGATATCTTAATATAGCTATAATATATTCTTCTTAGGACAGGAAGCAGAAATTATTTTCAAGTTACTGTACCCTACCTTTTTTTCTGTTGTCATAGATAGAATTACAGTATTACTTTAAACATTTTTTAAAAAAGTTTTTAAGTTTCAAAGAAAAATTATAGCTTTCAAAATTAATAAATTCTTGCAATATTCTTTACACAAAAAACTCCATCCCTTTTTAAAATAAATTAAAAACTATGAAACAAACCTCCAAATAAATCATTGTCAAAAGTCCATGGATATTCGGCAGTTGAAGCAATTTTGGCAGAACAAAAAAATAATAAATAAAATTGAGCAAAATATGAAGACATTTTTACAAAAATATATATTCAAACTAGCAATAATTTATAATGAAACACATAAATAATCTGTAAAATCTATTATATGTTTAATGGTATAAAAATATTTTGAAAAAACACGTATATAAATGTCGTATTAAATTTTTGCGTGTTGAGATAAATTTAGAAATACAAAAAAATTGTAGAAAGTTTAAAGTTACGTTTTTTTCAAATTCCGGTATAGAAAAAATAAAAGAAAAAAGAGGCTTTCAAAAAAGGCTGAAAAAAGAAGTAAGAAAAAGTTCGGCACAATCAAGCCAATTTTGCACAATCAAGCCAATTTTTGTTGCTTTTTTTTAAAGGTTCTTTAATTAGCATCATTTAATTCTTGAATGGGAGAATAAATTTTTTATGTAATTGAAAAAAAATGAAAATGGGGAGAAAAACATTAAAAATAGAAAAATATAAAGCGGGTATAATATTTTATTTTTTAAAAAATTTGAAAAAAGTAATAAAAGATATAATTTGGCGATTGGGAAAACATAAGTTTGTAAATTTGGAAAAATGGGTAAAATACAATTTTTTGCATTAAAAATGAAAATCTACAAAGAATTTACAAAATTTATTTTTAATAACAAAAATGCGCAAATGTTTTTTTTAAATTTAAAAACATATTTTAAGTTTAAAAAATTTTCGTTTTTTAAAAATCATTTTTTCAAGATTAAAAAATTCTTAAAATCATTTTGTTATGGATTTGAGTCATTTAATTTGGATTATATTTTAAGAAAAAAAACATAAAAAAACAGCTTCGAAAAAGAATTTTTTTTATTTACAAAACCAGGCTTTTGGCAGCAAATATTTTTGGTAAGCTTTCTCATGTTCAAAATTTCCCACGAAAGACTCTATTTTTTCTTTGACCTCATATTCAATTAATTTTACTCTTTTTAGGGTATATAATATTCAGTAAGTATAGATATAAAAAATGCATATTTTTTAACAAATAAACAAAAAAGAAAAATGGAATAAAATACGAAAAATATTAAACTAAAATATAAAAGATTTGATCAGAAAATGTTTTAGTCCAAAAACTATAAAAACAGGAGGGAAAAATTGTTCTTTCACATAATTTTATTTTCAATATATTTTTCATCAAAAAATAAATAATAAACATTTTTTAAAAATTATATCCTATAAAAACTTAATTAAAACCAATAATATACAAAATAGCTTCCTTAAAAAATGCCATCCAAAAAATTTTCTCCTTAAAAAAACCCTGCAGCAAAAACAATAAAAAAACTTATTTTTAAAAAACGCAAATATTTACTTTCCAAAAAACGGAACTCATTTTTTGAAAATTTGTCTTTTCTTTCTTCTTCTTTTTTTGTCTTAAAATCAAAAAAGTAATCCCATCTTTAAAAAAATGATGATGATGCCTGTGCCCTGGCATGACTCTTCACTCACACTTTTTAAAGTTTTAGAAGCTTAACTTTTTTATAAGTCCTTTTTTGAAATATATAAATTGCAAAAAAAAGAAGAAAGCAGGAAAAAGTTAACTTTTAAAAATAAAAGAAAAGAAGGCAAATATAATCCTTTAGTTTTTATCTTTGGCCATGAAAAAAAGCCCTTCTTCTGTTTTTAGACTTGTATTGAAAAAATATGTGTTATTTTAAGAACCTCAAAAAATCTTTTCATTCTTTTTCGGCCCTTCTCTTTTTTATATGTCATTTAATCGAGAAAGTAAAAAAGTATTATAGACTACTTTTTTAAAAATGAAGTAAGAGGGAGGGGGGATAAGAAAAAATGTCAAACCCATAAGAAAATTAAATGTGACATTAGAATTGGTTTATTTTCCATCTTCTGGAAGTATTAGAAAAAAAATATTTTAGCACTGTTTTTTTTCAAAGTTTAGGTTAATAAAACATTCATTGGTCAAAAAGTTGAAAGATAGGTGATTAAACTTTTTGAAACTATTATTTTTAAAGGGAGCGGACAGTTTAATAGATTTTGCATGTTTAACTGTTTTTTTGAAATGATATGAACTTGGCGATCAGGGTATTTTTTTATTGTTCTTTTGCCTGATTGACAGGTTCAT
>CABFKP010039350.1:0-12869 GCA_901779475.1 Panagrolaimus davidi
ATATTTCAAAGAAATAAACCTTAGCAACATTAATGATACACTTCCAGCTCCAGCAAAAACAATATTCATTAATGGTAATGCATCAACCAATAGAACAGTCATTTGTACATTTTCTGCAAACATTGGCCGACCAATTGTGTAACAAGTTCGAAAAAGTTGTGCAATAAAATAAAATACGGAAACAACTAAAATTTGAAAAACTTAATTTATGCGAAATTTTTCAAAAGTCATGAACGGGGTTCTGTGAAATGGAAATCCATATGACCGAAATCAAAATATCGAAATTACCGAATTTTTGCCGGAAATCGAAATATCGAAACTATTTCCAAATCGAAAACTTTAAGTTTTGGTTCGACCTTTTCGAAATCGAAAATTTTTTTAATTTTTTTAATAAAAATTTATTTGATTTTTAATTTTGGAAAATACGATTTCGATTTCGGACAAAAAAGACCACATCGAAATCGAAATATCAAAATAACATTTTTACCCGAAATCATAATATCGAAATTTTAATTTCAATTGTTTTTAAAAAACTTTTTTCAAAATTAATTAATTAGTAAAAGAAAACTTTTTTTAATTACTAAAAAAAACCTACGCAATAAATCTTTTTCATTTCTGTTATTTGGATTATTATTGGCATTTGAAGGCAATTTAATTAAAGATAAAAAATTAAGAATTGCTTCAATGAAAGTTGTTGAAACATAAATTACAGCAGAAATGATAAAAGTTATTGACATTAAATTGCTATCTGTTAAAGTTACAACAACAGTGCCATTTGCAGTAAATTTAAATTCTCCAGGTTGATGCAATCGATAACAAATTGGCAAAAATGGTAAAATAATTAAAAGTGAAATATACCATTGATTTTTCCAAAAAAAGTAATGTTTAAATGGAAACCATAAAAGTGTGAAACGATTTAGAGCCATAAATAAATGTCCAATAAATTGTACACAAATAAAATATGATGAAATGTGATAAAAAATGGATGCAAGGAAACCATTGTTTTTGTAAAAATCTGTTGCAATTCCTGATTGGGGGACTCTGATTGAAAGCATATACTATAACAATTCGATATAAAAATTTCGAAAAAAAGTAATCAATCTGTTACAATGGAATTCGAAATGAGTTGAATGAAATTGAAGACAATTTGCCAAAAATAATGTTTTGGGGCACTTATGAAATCGTTTTTTCCATCGAATTTTGGCAAAGTGTCTTCATTTTCATTCAACTTTTCTTCTTAACTCTTTTCAACTTCCTTGTAGGGTTGGTCGGTGGCAAATTTACCGGTAAATTAAAAACATTTGTGTATAGGACAAATGAGAAAATTTTCCAAAATTGATTTTCATAAAAATTTTTTCAGAGGCGGATATACTAAAAATTTAGCTCTTTTTTCTTAAAAATCATGTTTTTTGCGTTTTTGAAGATCGAAATTGTATTAATTGCGACAATGAAAAATCAAAAAATNACAATGAAAAATCAAAAAATGATCTGTTTGGTCAAAAATAAGTTATTTTCACTTAAAACTCAGATATTAATTAAGCACGCTTTAGACTTTTAAAGTCATTTCCAAGCTAAATTTGGGTGAATCTGGAGGCATTTTTTGCATTTATCATTCGATCGGTAAATTTACCGAGGATCAAATTTACCGGTAAATGACCAACCCTACTTTCTTGAGTAATTTTTTCCGAATTCCATTGTAACAAATTGTAAAAGCTGTAACATACCGAAGCACAACATGCCAAATCTGCTATAAGTACAACTCTAAAAATACTATAAAATGGACCTTTGAAAGTTGTTTTTCTTTTAAATAATAACAATAAAAACATTGATAAATGAAATGTATAAAATATAATTTCTAAAACATAAATAAAAATTGTATAAAAATGCAGTACCATTTTTACTTTTTAAAAGAATAAAAAAAGTAAAAATGTTGCTTTTATATATAATATGTTTATAATAAAATTTTTCAAGCGAAAATTAAACTTAAAAGTTGCTACAAAATTTAATTGCCTTAATTATTTATTTCTAAAGTCATTAAAATATATATTTGCTTTTAAAATCAATTTGCACATGAAGTGTTAAAAATATTCCAATACCAAAAATGAAAGTAATCGATAATAGAAACTTATAGAATTGAAAGTAAAATTTTTTACACTGTATCTGATTTTAGGAGTTGCAATTTAATCACAAGTAAAGCCCAAAATTAATTTTTTAGATCCTCCAATTGTTTATAATGCAAATTTATCCACGGATGAATCTTTTATTGTTGTCGATACTGGTTTATACTATTTGAATGTAATAAAAGTTCAAAATTTTGTGGTACGTTTATTCAAACTTAACCGAAAAAAAATAGTTTTTTCAGAAAAATGGCAAAATTATTATACATAGTAATACTGCACATGGAATACGACTTTTTGAGAATGAAAATCTTCATTTGAGTTATGACAGCAGAATGTGGTAAGTTAAAGTGGAAAGAGGGATTAAATTTAATTAATATTTCTTTAAATAGTTCTTTAAATTCTTCTCTTGTAATAGCAACATTCGCTTCACTATCAGGATCAAAATCTGCGACATTTTATCCAATATGTGTATATATTTTGTATCTTCTCTTTACTTATATAAAGCTTAATTCCATCAATTTCATCCCATTGATCATCAACTGCAACCTTTTTGACTTCCCTTTTTTTTATTACTATGTATTGATCTGAAAATTTTAATAATGGTTAACGCGCTCTTTTTGATATCTTTTTTGGATTAAAAGAGCAAACCTAACACCTGTATTGTATTAATGTTCTTTAATAAAACTTACATCGATTTTCTCGAACTTTGACTACTTTGCAAATGATAACAATACAGAGAAGCTCCCTGAGCTCAATCTGCACCCACTGTAGAACGATGTTGAGCACGTGGAAAAATGTTTCTCATTTAAAAAGCTGGTGGTGGTTGTTAAAATAACCATTGCCATTTGACAACCACCCCCAACTTAGAAAACATAATCAATCTGTTTCGGAGACAGATAAATGCTTTCTAATGCTTCTAGAATTTTAACATTAAATTTAATTAATATTTCTTTAAATAGTTCTTTAAATTCTTCTCTTGTAATAGCAACGTTCGCTTCACTATCAGGATCAAAATCTGCGACATTTTATCCAATATGTGTATATATTTTGTATCTAATGTCCCATTTATTCTATGTATCAAAGTGTAATAATTGATTTTTTTTGTGCAAAAAAGACCCATTCAAAAGTTGTGTTAATGATTTTCTTTCTTTTTAACCGTTTACCGCTTTTATACTGATAACACTCTTGTGAATTCAAGTCATTAAATGCTTTACAACGAAAAAACCTTTTTTTTGATATTTTTTGTGTTTTTATTTTAAATATAATTTTCCATTTTAATTTACTTTTAACGAAATCAAACTAGGATGCTTCTTTATAAACACTACACTATTCCAAAAAGATTAAATTCATTAAAATCAGAAACATGCGTTGTTGGAATAGATTTGGGAACTTCGAGATGTTGTGCAGCTGTTTTTCGTTTAAATGGTGTAACAACAGTTCCATTAGACAACACTGGAGAAAGATTACTTCCATCTTATGTTTCATATGATGAAGAAAATGCAATATTTGGCAAAACTGCTGTAAAAAGGTTGAGAAATTTTCCAAAATCAATCGTTTTTGATTCAAAACGAATTATTGGAAGAAATTTAAATGATATTGAGATTGATTCGAATTGGCCGTTTAGAATTTCAGAAAATAATGGAAAAGTTGTATTAGAAATAAAAAGATTTAATGATGGAACGACAATTACTGCAGAAGAGATTGCTACGGATTTATTAAAATATATAAAAGAAAAAGCTGAAGAATTTCAAGGAACGCCATTGAACAATGTTGTGATTACTGTACCAGCCGCGTTTACAGAAGCACAGAAAGAGACAACAGTTCGTGCAACGAAGTTGGCCGGTTTTGGTAATGTAAACCTTTTACCAGAACCAATTGCTGCTGCATTTGCATATTTTATTGATCGACATATTCCTGACAATGCCAAAGTACTTTTATTTGACTTAGGTGGTGGAACATTAGATGTATGCATATTTAAAATCCAAAATGATGAAATTCAAATTATCTCAAATATTGGAGATACAAAGTTGGGAGGAAGGGATTTTGATACTGTTCTATTCAACCATTTCAAACATCAACTTGACACAAAATATCACATTACACTAAGCAAGGACAAAAAATATAAACTAATTTTGGATTGTCAGCAAATCAAAGAAGATTTATCGCCAACAACAAGCAGCATGTAAGTAACTAATTTTATAATAAACTCTGCAAATTTTGCATTACTGTCCGATCTCCTATAATCTTCAATTTTTATATTACTGCTTTTAAAAAAAAGTTGCTAGACTGTATCAAAAACATAAAAATCAGCAAAAGCTGCGCTATTTGGATTGGTTTTTATTATGCATGAATTTGAAAAAATAAAATATGTGAAGGAGATTTTAAAAGATTATCAAAAATTGCCTGCAAAAACCTGGGGATTTTCCCTATCCTTTTTACCCCTTTTATTTCACCTCACTTACAAGCTTCCACGCAAATAAATTAATTTCGCAAAAAAATTGTATTTTAGTTTAAACGTCGACGAATACGATCCAAATAGACATGAAATAATTCCAATCAAACGTGAAGAATTCGAGAATTTAACAAAACCATTGTTGAATAGAATCCGAAACACACTTTTCTCTGCCGTACATGACTCTAAACTAAAAGAAAATGAAATAACTAAGCTTTTATTAGTTGGAGGAGGCAGTCGAATGCCAATGATAAAAAAGCTATTGAAAAAAATGTTTCCTCTCGCCGAACATATTTGTGAAGAACATCCTGATGAAGTTGTCGCAATTGGGGCTGCTTATTACGCTTACAACATTTCTCCGGAAATGACAACTTTAACAAAGGAAAAAAACGTGATATTAGAAAATTCTCTCAGCAACATGTGTACGATTTACAGTATTCCAAGGAAGCATAAATCCTATGACGCAAGTATAAATGTAATTGGAATTGACTTAGGGGTTACAAATTCTTGTGCAGCAGTTATTATAAAAAATAGGATCGTAACAATTCCATTAGATAGTTATGGAGAAAGAAGGATGATAATAGAGTTTTTACTTTATATCAAAGAAAAATTTTCTGAATATCAAGTACCAGATCAGCACTTCATTAGTTTGTCCCGCCCCATTCTTACATATTTTTTTCCTTCATTTTTTTTTTCGTTTTTCATAAGATAAATTTGCATATTAAAAAAGCGTGCAACAACGCAAGAAAAGGGGACCAAGTTTTTCACAATTTTTGTGTACAAAATCATAAACTATTTTCTAAGTAAAGTTAAAAAATGTACAATATTTCGAAAAACGAATGGAAAAAACGAAGGAAAAATATGTGTAAGAATGGAAAAAAAATTTTTTTAGGGAGGGGACAAACTAAAGAAGTATCTCCAACAACAACAGTGATCACAATTCCTGCAGGATATAAAGAAAATCAAAAACAAGCAATATTTAAAGCTGCAAAACTTGCTGGTTTTGATGAAATATATTTATTACCGGAACCAGTTGCTGCTACATTTGCATATTCCATTGATCATCCTTTTCCCAATAATGCCACAATACTTTTGTTTAAACTTGGTGACATGACATTGGATATTTGTATATTAAAAGTAAATAATTCACAACTGCAAATTATTAGTCACACCAGTGATCCAAATATTGGTGGAAAAAATTTCGATAAAATTATATTTGATTATTTTAAAAAAGAACTCTATTCACGCTATGGAATTGATATACAAAATGATGAAAAACATAAAGACAGACTGTTATTACAAAGTCGAGAAATTAAACATTTTTTGAATGTACAAAATGAAGCGTGGTAAGTTTAAAAAAATATTTTGCCATTTAAGATCTCCTATTACAGGATAGATGTGGGCGACTTTTATCCAAATACTAACATAACTATAACACTCACCCGAAAAGATTTTGAAGCAAAAAGTATCCAACTTATTGAAAAAATGCAAAAATTAGTTGTTCGAACTTTAAGTGAAGCAAAACTTCAAAGTAATCAAATCAACCAAATTTATCGAGTTGGTGGAGCCAGCCGAATGCAAATGGTAAAAGATGTGCTTTTAAGAATGTTTCCAGACGCTGTACATTGTGAAGAAAAAACTCCAGGTGAATCTGTTGCAATTGGAGCTGCGCATTATTCTTATCAATTGGCCTTTGAAAAATCATTTTAATATTCTAACTATTTCGTCTTTATTTTATGCTGTAAAATCTGAGACTGGTGCGTCTGCTAAACAAATATTATTCCATTTTGTAAAGTTTTTCGAAGGCACACGTTTAACATTTTTTAATTCTTAACATTTTATTTCAATGTCCATAATTCCAAAACATTTATTTTTCAAGGCATACGTTGCTGAGAAAGAAAGTAAAATAGATTGACTCTATTAATTAACATTTTTGAATGATAAGTTGACGCAAAATAAAAGATGCAAAAAAGGAAAAACTGTTCGCAATAAATTCAATAAACATCGCTTTCATTAAAATAATTGTAATAAATTATTTTTTGATGTTGTTTATTATTAGATTTTACTGTTAAATCAGCTTTAAATATCTATATTCTAGTGTAAAAATTTTTTTTATATAAATTTGTAGAAAAAAGTGGTTAACATTTTGATAGTATTGATTTGACACGAAACAATGGCATCACCAAAAATCGTGTAATACAATTATTTTAAAAAACAAAAATTCAATGTTTTTTTCATTTTTAGAAACCCCGTAAGCCCATCAATTGCAATTGAACTTACATCAAATGCCATCCACGGATTTATAAATGATGGCAGCAATAAAATCATTAAAGCAGAAGCAATTACTGAAGTAATCGACTTCAAAAAAATAAAAGATTTTAGAGCATTTGTAAGACGGCTTCAAGATTTACAAATATCTGATGAAATTAAAGAAAGAAGAGACACGTATTGGACAATTGGAATTCCAGATAATTCGTCACAAGAAAATCGAAAAGCGATAATTAAAGCTGTTGAAGCTTTTCGGTAAATAAAATTTTTTATTGAGTAAAAATTATTGTCGGCATTTCAGACTTCCTACTGCAAGAACACCAGAACATGCAAATCTTGAAGATATTCATCAACACGTATATGATAACTCAAGAAAGCCACCTCCTCCAATTCGACTTATCAATAGATCGACAGCTGGTGCCATCTCCTATTTACAAAGTTTAAGAGATCAAGAAAGATCAGAAAATTCAAGCGAAGCCGATGTTGAACCATATCTTCCGGATCGGCATTTTTTGGTTATGTTTGTTGAAAATCGGCAAGTTTATGGAGCTGAATTTAAAACTGTTGATGGAGTTGTACAACAAATAAAAAGCTATATTTTTGACGAAAAACAATTTGAAACTCAAATTGAAAACATTCAAAAAGCTGATGATCCAGAAACTCGGTTTTCAAATTTAACAAATTTATGGAAAACTATTGTCAATGATGGAATAAATCCTAAAAATAAACATCAGCACACAAAAATTCCTGTTGTATTCACCAACAATTTTACAAGCTTTCTTATCAATGATGGAAAACTCAATACAATTCTACCAGACTTCGTTAAATCACCAGAAGACATATTTTCACTTTTCCCTTCGATCAATGAAAAACAACAACAATGGCCAGATCCAAAATTGTTCATTTTAAAAGGAATAAATGTCAAAACTCGGATGTTAGCTGGTGATGCAGATATGATAGATTATGATATTTCAAGTGGATTTGTTGGAGAAGCAATCATTGAATGCAAAAGTAAATTTAAAACTTCTTTAATTCGTGCTGGAGAAAAGCTTCCAATTCATCGAACAATTTTTAAAGCCAAAGAACCTGTCAGGTTTCAGGTAAGAATCAGGATTCTCCGAAAACAAAATGTTTTGGGCCGAAATTGAAATATCGAAATAATTTTTTCTGTCCAAAATCTAAATATTGAAAAACATATATATTTCATTCGCGTTTGAAATCGAAATACTGTAATGTCGAAATTTATAGATTGATTATGACTGTTATGGATCATTCAAAGGTCGCCAAGATGAATTTATTTGTAAAGTCGACGATAATGGAATTATCATTAACATTGATTCTGACTTACTTATATCTGTTGCTAAAGAAGACTCATAGTTTATTTTAGACAAATCAGTCTGATAAATATAAAATTTCTTATTTTTTGAATTTATTTTGTAATAAATTGTTATCATTAAAAATGTGTTTTTTAACACCAGAATTTGCAAAAACAAAATTAGAAATTAAAAAAACATTTTCTTAAATAATTTTATATCAATTTGATCGTAAAAACTCGATTTAAAGTAATCCAGCTTTAAAACACAAAAACAAAAATTTTATCCAAATTATTTATGACACACAAAATTATTTGCAAAGAGTTACAGTAATTGTTTCTAAAAATACTGACATTTTTTGTTGTTAAAGGTTGTACTGAAAAAAGATACATTAACTTTGAGTCCAGGGATGTGCGGAATTCCGCTTCCGCTTCCGTAAAATACGAAATTCCACATTTTTTTCACTTTTGCACGCGGAATTCCGTGAATTTAATGCTTCTTTTTGCAAGAAAAATTGTGCTTATAATTTATGAAAAATTTTTATACAATAAAAGTACCAAAAATTTTGCATGGTATTGTATTTGTTACTGAAAGTGTTGATGATAGCAATTAACATGACAAGAACTTGCTAAAAAACATTTTTTATTGCTGGAAATCTTATTATAAATATGTTTAATAAAAACAAAACGTTTTAAAATTATCAGATTGATTTGTTCAAAAAAAAACTATGAGTCTTCTTTAGCACCTGATACAAAATTATCAGCATCAATATTTGTGATAATTCCATTGTCATCAACTTTGCAAATGAATTCGTTTTGGCGACTTTTGTATGATCCAAAATAGTCATAATCAACCTATAAATTCTGATTTTTTTAGTATTTCCGAAATTTTCCATCACAAAAAAATATTTCTCTTTTCTAGTATTTCGATTTTGAACAGAAAAAAATCATTTCCATAATTTTGATTTTATGGATTTTGGATTTCAGAGAATCCTGATTCTTACCTGAAATTTGATAGGTTTTTGGGCTTTAAAAATTGTTCGATGAATTGGAAGTTTTTCTCCATCACGAATTAATGAAGCTTTAAATTTATCTTTACACACGATTGTTGCTTCTCCAATAAATCCACTTGAAACATCATAATCTATCATATCTGCATCACCCGCTAACATTCGAGTTTTAACATTTATTCCTTTTAAAATGAAGAATTTTGGATCTGGCCATTGATAGGATTTTCCATTGATTGAAGGAAAAAGTGAAAATTTGTCTTCTGGTGATTTAACGAAGTCTGGTAGAATTGTATTGAGTTTTCCATCATTGATAAGAAAGCTTGTAAAATTGTAGGTGAATACAACAGGAATTTTTGTGTGCTGATGTTTATTTTTAGGATTTATCCCATCATTGACGATAGTTGTCCACAAAGTTGTTAAATTTGAAACCCGAGTTTCTGGATCATCAGCTTTTTGAATGTTTTCAATTTGAGTTTCAAATTGTTTTTCGTCAAAAATATAGCTTTTAATTTGTTGTACAACTCCGTCAACAGTCTTAAATTCAGCTCCATAAACTTGCCGATTTTCAACAAACATAACCAAAAAATGCCGATCCGGAAGATATGGTTCAACATCGGCTTCGCTTGAATTTTCTGATCTTTCTTGATCTCTTAAACTTTGTAAATAGGAGATTGCACCAGCTGTCGAACGATTGATCAATCTTATAGGTGGTGGTTGCTTTTTGTAGTTAAGGTCTGAACAATCTTTATGACGATGATTTTTATCAACATCTTCAAGTGATTCTTGTTCTGGAGTTTTTCCAGAGGGCACTCTGAAAAAACTTTTGGTTATTTTTAATATAAAAATTTTTACCGAAAAGCTTCAACAGCTTGAATTATCGCTTTTCGAGTTTCTTGTGACGAATTATCTGGAATTCCAATTGTCCAAAATGTGTCTCTTCTTTCTTTAATTTCATCAGAAATTTGTAAATCTTGAAGCCGTCTTACAAACGCTTTAACGTCTTTAATTTTTTTGAAGTCGATTATTTCACTAATTGTTTCTGCTTTAATAATTTTTTTGCTGTCATCATTGATAAATCCGTGGATGGCATTTGATGTAAGTTCAATTGCAACTGAAGGGCTTACGGGGTTTCTGAAAATGATAAAATTTGAGAAATTTTTGGAATAAATTTTATTACTCGGTTTTTGGTGATGCCATTCTTTCTAAATGTGTGTCAAATTAATTACCACTTTTTCTACAAATTTTGATAATATTTAAACCATTTATACAAAATTATAAGTATTTAAAACTGATTTAACAGTAAAATTTAAGAAAAAAATTAATATTAAAAAATAATTTATTTTCATACTTCTACAACTGTTTAAACACATTGACGTTACAAAAATATTTTTTAACTACTTCGCAATAAACGTTTTGCATCTTTTTCAATTTTTTCAAATTGTTCTCGAATTTCAGGGGTTAACGCTGCATTATTGCTGCTCATCCATTTTTCAACTTCTTTACATTCTTTTAAAAGTCCATCCAATTCTTTTGCTCGTGGTTTTTTCTTTTTCTTTTCTTCACAATCCCATTTTATGAAATTGATGTTTTTAATTATTTCCATTCTTGCTGCATTAATCCTATCTTTTTCACGATCTCGATCACAATTTATTTCCATATCAGCTAACATATCTTCAATCTTTTTTCCGGTTGCTTTTTTCTCATTATGATTTACTTGTTGTGTTGCTTCTTTTCCATCTCCTTTGGCAATAGCTTTTAAAATGCCATTGCCATCAAGTTCAAGCTCAAGGGTAGCTTTAACTTCTTCGGCACGTTTTTTTGGTAAACCTTGAAGTTCAAAACCCATAATAAAATGATTTCTATCAGCTAAAAGTCGTTCACCTTCATAGATCTAAAAATTGATGAGATAAATATGGGATTTTGGGTGGTGGATATATGAAATCCGGCAACATAGGATTTTATATATCCGTCATATGTATAATCCACTAAGTATATCTTAAATGTCTAACACCTTTGTTCGCTTAAATTGCTTCTTCGGATTTTCGGATTTCATATATCCACATCCATGCAAAATCCAACTTACATTAAAAGTCATCGCCGTTTGATTATTGTAAACAGTTGAATATGTTTCTGGTCCAAATTTCGTTGGAATTGGTGTATTTCGTTTTATCAAAAAATGATATCGATTTTCAGCTAATGCCACCCCAATTCCAATTGCCAAAGAATCAACAATTCCAAAACCTTTCGATTTTTCAGGATCTAATAACTGTGCCGCACGAAGTGTTGCACCATATGCAACAGCTTCATCAGGATTTATTGCTTCACTGAGTTCTTTAGTTGGAAAAACTTCTTTTAACATATCTTTGATAACTCTCATCTTTGATGAACCTCCAACAAGTAAAACTTCATCAATGTCATCCGCCTTTAATTCTGTTTCTTCCAAGGCATCAAAACACAGCTTTCGGCATCGTCTTGTTAAATTCGCAACAATTCCTTTAAATTGTTTGTATGTTAAATCTTCATCCGGAAGTCCAGGTGCAACGTCATCCAAATCTATGCTAAAAATTAAAAATTTTGATTTTATACAAATTTTTAAAGCTTACGTTTCTGAAGCTTTTGCTGGATGGGATAAAGCAATTTTTAAAGCTTCACATGCTTCTCGAAGTCTCATCTTTCGCTTTGTGATAATTTCATCGGTAGACTCAAAAACTCGAAGATCTTTATGTTTTTTATCAAAATATTCGATTAAATGATTATCATAATCCCGTCCACCAAGTTGAGTATCACCAGCATGTCCAATAACTTTAAATTCACCTTTTTCAACTTTTACAATACTAACATCACAAGTTCCACCACCAAGATCAAAAACGAATAAATTATATCCATCAAAACGTTTATGATCAAATCCGTATGCAAATGCAGCGGCAGTTGGTTCAGTGATAAGTTTTACATTTTCTATTCCAGCTAATTTTGCAGCATGAATTGTTGCTTCTTTTTGTCCAACAAGGAAGTGATCTGGAACAGTGATGACAGCAGATTTAATCTTTTCTGTTCCAATTTTATCTTGGGCCATTTTAATAAGCTCTTTTAAAATTTCAGATGAAACTTCTTCAGGTAAAACTTGATGATTTTTATCAATATCATAAATTGGACGATTGTTGTCACTTTTTGTGACATTAAAAGTCCAAAATGATTTATTTCGATTTACAACATTGTCATCGTAGTTTAAGCCGATCATTCGCTTGGAATCTAAAATTTCATCATTTTTAAAGATATTTCGAAATTTCGAAAATTTACCATAAACAACATGATTCGGATTTGTCTTTAATCTTGCAATTGCCTGTTCACCAATTATACATCCTTCATTTTCATTATAAAACACATACGATGGCACAGTTCTTTTACCTAAAAAATTTTTTTGTTTAATTCTTTTAAACGTAGTTTCCACTTTCGAACAAATGATTTTAATGAATGTTTTCTTAGCACGAAAAAATTTACCTTATCACAGGAAATCACGATGTTAAAAAAGTGCTAAACCGTGCTAACAGAGCAGATATTATGCACTTTTAACGCACATTTTGGGCACTTTTTTGGCAAAAAAATTTTTTTGGTCAGTAAGTTTACCAGATCAATTCTATAAGTCTCCCACAATTTTTTGCCCTGTTAGCACGGTATAATGCTAACAGGGCACATTTTGGGCACTTTTT
>CABFKP010039359.1:0-12871 GCA_901779475.1 Panagrolaimus davidi
AAAAAGTGAAAAAAAGCAGTCTCATTTTTGATTGTAGATCAATAAAACCATTTCTTTTGATTTTTTCGAAGACAAAGTTTTTTTAGATGCTGCAGGAAGCACCAGCTTGCAACTTAAAAAAACATATAATTGTACGAAAATCGTTTGAAACAGCGAGCATTTATTAATTTACAGAAGTGTGATATTTTCATTTTGTCGAAACTCATTTTTTCTTTTTAAAAAAACGTTGAAAAAGCTGCGAAACATATCCATAAATAATGGATTTGTTCGCAAATTTGTTGTTTAAAACATTCATTTCTTGAAAATTGTAGTTCTTAATTTAAAAATTAATTTAGTAATTAAAGTTTACAGAAAAACACAAAATATTAAAAAATACCTTATTTTTAAAAATGGAATCTAATATTTCACGGCAGACCCGCTACGTAGAAAAAAAGAAAGTGTCGTCAAAAAAAATGTGTCCGTTTTCGCATCGCAAGGTATCTCATCTTGAAGTTAATTATTTATTGAAAACGGGAGACAATCTTATTTTTTCAACCTGTTAAGGCAAAAAACAGGAAATTTGGTCGAGCCAAAGTTTCTGGAGAAATGATGAATCTCAAAAACGTCACTTTCATTGCAGGTTTGCCGTGATTTTTTCTGCTAAAAAAGACATGTTTTTAAAAATCGCGATTGACATTTTTTGCTTTTTCTTTGTTTTTCAAAGATAAAGGTTTTGCTCTTTTTTGATGCTGCAACGTAAAACAAAGAACATTTAAAGCAAAAAAAACATACAGCTGGGAAAAAAATTGATTGAACTTCTTTTCCAAATTTTGGCCTTTTCTTGTCTGATTGAAAAGAATGATCTTTTCACCTTTTTATAAATCTTTCAAAGAGTTTTCAAACATAAACTTATAAGGGGATCAATGATTAATGAACTATTATAAAAATTGCAAAAAAAATTTTATTACATTGATGGAACAAAATTTAAACAGAATGCCTTTCATGAAAACTTTTTCGTATGTATTTAAAAAAAGAAGCATTTGAAAAGTAATAGTAAACACATGAAACACAAATCTTCAATCTTTATTCAAGTACAAAATGTTACAACAAAATTATCAACAATATTGGATGATATTTTTTTTAAATTGTTTATTTACATTTATTATTAAATATTAAAAATATAAAAAAAATTTTTATTTGTTATATTTGAAAATCATTTTATCAATTTAGTTCGGCCAATTCATTTTTAAAAAGGAAGAAAAAAAAGCAGTGTAGTTTTTGATTGTAGACCAATGAAACCATTTTTCTCCCTTTTTTTCTGTTCTTTAGTCACAAATTAGTTGTGTGGGAGAAAAGAAAAGAAAAAAAAGAAAAAAAAGAAAAAAAATTGTGATGGTTTATTGATCAAATTTTGTTTTTTGTCTCAGACGTTATCAAATTATTTACTTCTTTTCTTTCCTTTGTTACATTTAATTTAGTCTTTTGTTTTTCAGTTTTTGATTATTTTTATATTTTTATTCAGAGCTGAATTAATTTTATTTTAATCCAAAAATCATGGATAAAAGAGAAGATCGAATTGAACGATGGTATTTTGGTGGATTGGCTGCAATGGGTGCAGCATGTTGCACGCATCCACTTGATTTGCTAAAAGTTCATTTACAAACTCAACAAACTGGAAAAATTACAATTTCACAAACGGTCACAAAAATTTTTAAAAGTGATGGATTTTTTGGATTTTATAATGGCCTTTCTGCTTCCCTTCTTCGACAGCTAACATATTCAACAACTCGATTTGGGATATATGGAACATTAAAAAAGCAATTCCCTGAAGATCAAGTTTTACCATTTTATCAAAAAGCTGCATTGGCGGGAATTTCAGGAGCTTTTGGTGGATTTGTTGGAACTCCAGGAGATTTAGTAAATGTTCGAATGCAAAATGATATAAAACTTCCGCCTGCAGAACGAAGAAATTACAAACATGCTTTGGATGGTGTATTTCGAATTATTCGAGAAGAAGGTTTCACAAAAATATTTAATGGTGCTACAATGGCAACCACAAGGGCAATTGTAATGACAATTGGGCAGCTATCATTTTATGATCAACTTAAACAAATGATTATTGAATATGGTTATGGAAAAGATAATGAATACACACATTTCTTTTCATCTTTTTGCGCTGCGTCAATTGCAACAATGGTATGTTTAAAATACTTTTTTGATAGATATATTTTTTTTACTTTCTTTTTAAAAAATGGAAAGAAATAATAGCAAAGATTTTCATCTGTGCTAAAAACGTTTTTTAAGATTTTAAGGATTTAAAAATTTTAATTATAAAAATCAAAAAAAAACTAATTTTTTCAACAGATTTACAAAATATTCAAAAACGCTTATCTTTAAAAAATTTTTTTGAAAAATTTTTTTCTCCGCTAAAATGATGACAGACAAAAACTGAAAGGGTTGAAAACAGCTCAATCGATTTTGACATTTATGATTTTCCTTTTTTCGATTTCAAAATTTGTTGCATCTATTTTTTGCCGCAAAAACGCCAACATTTTTTTGTTTCGTAAAAAATTAATTTCCAAAATGGCCTTTTTTGAATATTTTAGAAATCTTTTTTCTTAAAAAATATCAACTTTTTTAAATATTATAAAGTTTCCTTTAATTTTAATGGTTTTACATTTTACAAAATAATGTCGTCTTATTATTTTGGCACACCATCCAATAGTAATTGAAAAGACGACAATTTTTACAACAAAATTTTTTTAATAAAATAATAAGTATGAGTCACACAAAACCTTTAAAAATTATTTATAAAAATTTTTTTTTGACGGATTTCATAATCTTAAAGCAGCTGAAAAACGATTTACGAAATAGTCAAAGAATTGTTTTTAAAATAAAATTTTATTCTTAGCTAAGAAATGTACAAAAAACTGTTCAGTTTTACATTTTTGCATTTTCTTTTTGTTTTTCAATTTTATTGCATCTGTTTCGATTTTGACATTTATGATTAGAGAGTGGCAGTCGAAAAAAAAATTTTTGCTAAAATAAAATTTCTTGTTTGATTATAGTATTTTTGACCCTGAATAAGACGAAAATAAAAACAAAAATAAAAAAAAATTAATTTAAAGTGCCGAAAATGCCATCTGAAAATTNAAAATTTTTTTTACAGAAGTTAAATATTATGAATCATAAAAACAACATTGTTTTAAAACGTTTTTGTAAAAAATTTTATTTTCGCAAAAAAATGTTTAAAGGCTTTTCATTTCATTTTTACTTTTTATATTCGTTTCCCAATTTTTTCGCAACAACTTTTTTTACAACGCTGTAAAAATCCACCGCTTTTTTTTATAACAAAAAATTTGAAAATTATGAGTTTTCGAATATTTCAATAAATTTTTTTCTGAAGAGATAATCAAATAAAAAAACAAATCACTTCCTTTAAATTTAATGATATTATTTACCATAAAAATGAACATTTGATTTTTTAATAGATATGCCCAATAAATGTCTAAGAAAATATAATTCTTTGAAACAAAAAAAATTTTAATAAAAAAAACTGTAATTTCTACATTTTCAAAAAAGGATATTTCAAAATAAAACAAATTCGTATATATGCATTACAGTAATTGTAACAATAAAAGAGGATTTGCTTTATCTATCCTAAACAAATAAACATATTTTTTCAGCTTACCCAACCCTTGGATGTCTTAAAAACTCGAATGATGAATTCAAATTTTAAAAGTATTGGCGAATGTTTTGTTTATACTGCAAAGCTTGGACCCATGGGTTTCTTTAAAGGTAAAAATTCAACATAAATGTTTTTAAATTTTATAGCCTTTTTATAGGTTTTATTCCTGCTTGGGTTCGCTTGGCTCCGCATACCGTTTTAATGTTCGTCTTTTTGGAACAACTTCGAATGAGATTTGGTTATTTAAAAGAAAAAGAAAAATGATTTATAATTTATTTTTATACGTTAGTGATAAAATTGATTAATAAATGATAGAAAATTAGCAAATATTTTACGTTTAAAAACAGCAAATAAAAACTCTAAAAATTTGAAACTTTTGATACCCACAAAAAAGTTCACAAGAAATGTTTTCCCGAAATTTTCAGACTCAAAAAAAAAATGAAATTAACATTTTGTTAAAATTTGAATTTAATTATTTCATCGAAAAATGAAAGCAAAAAAAATCATTGCTTTAAAAAAGTGTAAAAATTATGCTTTATTTTTTGCTGTTGATTATTTTTACAAAATCTGCTTTTATTTATGCATTTAATGAAGAAGTACGTTTTATTCTTTTTTATCATTGATATCGTTGCTCCTATTTTGAATAAAATATTACAGAATCTCGTATAAACGCTTAAACATATGGACATAAAAATGATTAAATTTATCGATAAACGCTTGGCAAAGCGTCAAATACTTTTTTTACAGTTTTGCAAACGTTTTTTTGTGTTCGAAGTTTGATTTTCTTTTTTGGTTTGTATCCAACATTTTTTTAGNGTTGCAAAAATACGCTTTTAGCATCACCCAAGAAGATCAAAGGCGCTAAAAATGTGCTTAAAAAGTGCTAAAAATGTGCGTAAAAAGTGGAGGAAGCACTTTTTACCTGCAAAAAAAATTAAAAAAGTGCGTAAAAAGTGTTAAAAATGTGAGTAAAAAGTGCGCATTTTCCATACAAGACAAACTTTTTATTAAAAAAGTGCATAAAATGTGCTTAAAAAGTGCTAAAAATGTGCGCAAAAAGTGCGGTAACGCACTTTTTGCGCAACCCATTTTTCTGTGTCTGTCAGAGGTTGGAAATTTATGTTTTTTAAAAATCTTATTTATTCCTTTTACTGAAAATTTTCGACTTTGTTTTAAAGCATTCAGCCACATATTTCTATAAAAAATAAACTTTAAAAAAAAAGAGAGCTTATAGTGAGGAAAGAATGTATTTTAAATGATTTTACTTGATAATAAAGTCTATCTTTCATCCCTTGGACAAACAAACCAAAGTTTTAATTTTTTTATTATTATGTGCTTTTTAAAAGATTTCAATTCATCAATAAATGTAGTTTATATTTTAGTTGTCTTTTTGACATTTTTCTTTTTATAATGTTTTTTGCATTGAAAACGTCGACGTTCGTTATCCACGTTTCATTTCTTTTCGAAAACTTTTTTTGAATATTTAAAATATTTTTTGAAAAAGATAGAAGGAAAATGTTTTAAAAGTAAAAAAAAAAAACTTTGCGCGTTTCTTGGGAACACGGAACATCTTATAAAAAATGTGATTTGTATTTAGAATATTCTTGTAAGAACAACAAATTTACTGTCACAATATTGATTATCCCAACATATGAAACATGTAACAACGCGCACAAAATTAATGGCTAATGCATGCATGCTCCAAGGACGATCCACTTGAAATTCTGAATGTTGGTTTATTTTTTATGATTAAGCGAATTTTACATCTTAAAATTTATTTTTTTAGTTTTTACGAACTAAAACTAGCTGTACATCGATATCATCAACATCTCTTAATAATTATCTCACAACTTTAAAAGAAATTGAAGAAATTGAATCAAAGATTAATTTTTTTTATGTAAGTGGTTCTGAAAAAATACAATATGATGGTTTAAAACAAAGTACGTAATTTGAAAACAATTAATTTTATTGATAAATTCTGATTTCGGTTTTAATACTAAAAAATAAACTTAGAAATCTTCCAAAGACTGTGTTTTTTTCAACATTGTTCTTACAGCTCGCCCTGATCGAAAAATGACATTTGAAGAATCATTGAAACTTTATAAAAATATTTTATATGGTTTTGAATTTATATATCAAAAAACGTAATATTTTTGCTTTTAAAAGTTTTTTAAAGCAGATTTTTAAGATGTTGGACAAAAATTGTATTTGTTGGTGTTGAGCAAACGAGAACTGGATTGTTCAATTTTATGGATATTATAAAATTAGATATATGTTTATTCGATTTAAAAAAAATATTTAAACTTGCCCTATTTAGGGCAGTGCATTTTTTCAGGATGGTGATTTTAGAACACGTTTTTTAGTTTGTTTTTTTGTGAACGAATTATTAAGTAATTCTTTTATAAGATTAACTTTTTTCAGAATGTAATGTTTTAGTAGAAGATTTTAAGGAAAATTATTTTAGCATGTTTTTTTAAGATGAAATTTTTTCAGAATGCAAGTTTTTAGTACGATGTTCCACGGTTGTTCGTACTAAAATACTACTAAAACCATGCATTCTGAAAAAATTTTACTTATTAAAGGAATCCTAAAATAATTGTCCTAAAATCATCGTACTAAAAACATGCATTCTGAAAATATCTAACCTAAGAAAAAACAATGTAAAATAATTGTCCTAAAAATCGTCTACTAAAATCTTAAATCATGAAAATAATCTACAAAAACAAGCACGCAGAAAATAAGCTTTCAGAAAAAAAATTACACAAAAAAAACAAACTAAAAAAATGTGAACTAAAATCACCATCCTGAAAAAATGCACTGCCCTATTTAGAGTCATTTATTTGTGCAAATATCAGCCATCCTAATGATCCAGAAGCTGCTTCAACTTATTTAAATCATATAAACAAAAATGTTAAGAAAATTGCAAGTCAAACCAAAAAATTTGCTAAAAATGTTCTAGCAAATATATTATTTTTCGCACAAAAAAGATCAAACAAAGACATAATTTTTCAGGATAAAGCATATCCAAATGTTATTGTTGAAGCAGCCAAAAAGTTTTTAGGGCCAAATCCATTACCTCATTCAATTTACAATGAAACAGCAGAAGAAATCCGCAAAGAACTTGATGATCGAGATATCGAAGAGTGAGTTTATTTTTTGAGAATAAAACATTTTTCATTGTTTACGACAAAAAATCAAAGAAAATTTTTTTATACTGACGAAAAAGGATTTGTATCATTTTTATTATCGAATTGTGTTAACTGATCTTATAATCCCGAATGTTGAATTTTCATATAATTGTACCGATAATGACAGCTGCTTTGATTTTGTACATACGGTAATGATATTTATATAATTCATGTCTTCTTGAATTTTGTTAAAATTTTTGATGAAAGTTAATTGGGATCGCAATCGATATCGACGAAAATCGAAATTTTGATCCCTACCCCAAAATCACATATCCCCTCCCCCCAATAATCAGATAACCGTAAAATTAAACAAAATTTCTTCCATCTGCAAAAAAATGTTTAAGAACCATTTAAATTTCAGTTAGTGGGAGGAAAAAGGCATAATATGCTTATTCAATGGAAAATATAGAATTTTTGAGTTTACTTTAATTAGTTTTTTATCAAAACATTTCTAGAACAGCTTTTTTATAGAATAATATCAGATTGTTTGTTTTCCGGTATTTTGGAGGACTGAATTATTCCGATAAAATTCATAAAGCTGAACTTCAATTGCATTCAATTCAATCAACATTTCTAGCATGTCTTGAGTGAGTTCCAAATTTTGTTATGTTTTTTAAGGAGTCATTCATTTTTAGGAAAAATATTCCATCGGACACTTTGGATATTTTAAAAAAATGTTTTTTTCAAGATTTTGTCCTGCAAACCTGAAATGTTGTAATGCTTCATAATAAGAAAGTGCATTACTATGATGCGTCTTTGTGGGTTTTGATAAAGATAAATACCAGGGCCAATCTTTTTTGAATGAAGTCTCCAAAGAACTCAATCGTGTTTATCCCTGGGATGATCATGCATACGAAATTCTTTTTATTGTAGCATAAAAATTCTCGTGTTCTTGTTGTTAAAGTAAACCCATTTAGACCGGAAATTTCTTTTTTGGCATCACTGTAACATTTGGTTTAAATCTGAATTTTAAATTCATAAATTTTATAAATTATGTTGCTTCTTTTTTTTGTAAAGGCTTTTCTACTGTATTCATTTTAAAAAATATTCCAAGAAAAAATACAATCTTTAAAGATGAAAAGATTTTTTATTGAACATTACCAATCATTATATTATAACAATGAATGATAGAAAGGTTTTAAAAGCTGTATGGAGTTACCAACAAGCTTTATGGGTACGGGAGAAACCTATCTTTATGGTTTTGAAAACTTTTATACACCCTTCTTTAGTTTTCTACATTAACTTAGCTTAATTATTACTGTCGTTGCTCTGAGGATCACTAATTTCAATGTGTCTATTAAAATCATTTAAATTTATCTGCTCAAAATGTACTACACAACAAACATATGGTGAACTTTTTCAATATTTCGTTGAATATTTGGTGAGTTTTTATATATTTTTGCGTAATTAAAGATTATTATTCGTTTGCTTTAGATTATTAAGAAAAAAAAGAAAGAAGTTTATTTTTTACTTTAAAGACTTTAAAGTAAGAAAATAAACTTCTTTTTTTCTCACAAATATTTGCAACATCGCGCAATATTTTACTGAAAAAATTATTTTTCCAATACAAAGAGAAAAATAATTTTCAACAAAAATATCAAACACTGAGGCAGATAGCTGCAATATACTGTAATATGTACTTTTTTGTTGTTCTAACGCTGTTTTTAAAACACGCTTTTATTTAACTTTCATTACTCTGAATAAATAAATACATATAATGATTAACATTACGGGCTCAATTTAAGTTTTTCAGTTTTATCACCAAAAATGAAGTAAATCTGTTTCTTTTTGTTTTGCTTCTGTAATTTGCGCAAAACGAAGACAATAACAACGATTCCAAAAATAAACCCGACAATTTTTATGGCATATTTCAGGTTTAAAAAATTGTGCAAGCCGTTGTAAGGATTCATAGTAGTGCCAGCTGTTTTCGAGACGGAGCTAATACTTGTGGCAGAACGGTTTGAGATCAGTGACGTTGGTGCTGAACTGGAAGGTATAGTATAAGTTGTAGCATTTTTTTCTATTGTTTTACAAAAACTTCCATTCACGGCTACATGTTGAAACAATTCCAGTTCTGATTTTCCAGGCTCTTTGCAAAAGTAATAAGGAGAATGTTGAAAAATATTACTGTACTTCGGCTTTTTCTCAATGCTATCATTTATTAACCATGCCATGGAACAATCACATGTGAAAGAATTGCTGAAAATCCGAATTTCAGTAAGAGAATTCCAATCCAAAAGCTTTTCTGGCAAAGTTTTTATACTGCAACCATCAATCTTGAATGTCTTTAAATATAACATTTTTTTACCATCTAAAGCCCCAAAAGCGTTTTCATGAATTTTTTGAAGATTTTGATTAGACGAAATATCCAATTTTTCAAGGTTTGGAAAGCCACAAAATGCACAGTCCTCAACTGATAAAAGAAATTTAGAACCACGTTTTGATATATCTTCGGTGCCCTGTATGTCCAAAACTTTCAAACTTTCAATCATGAACGCATCGTTGTTCAAAGAAATAATTTTAGTGCCAGCAATCATTAACCATTCTAATCTTGGTAGATAATTTATTGCTCTTGGTATTACAGTTAATGGATTTCCTGTGAGATACAAATACGTCAAATTTCTAAAAATTTTATTACTAAGATTTCGAGCTTGAGTTAAGCAAAAATGTACTGAGATTAAATCATGGGTTATTATTATTGAACATGAGTCCGGTCCGAAAATTCGACGAAGCAAAAGGTAACTCAATAACGAGCCGTTTTGACTTATTTTTGTCGAAATAAAGATAAAGATCAAACTTTTCAAATTTTTTTTGACCCATTGTTTTTCATCCGATGTTGTCCAAAGTGTTTTTTTTTTGAATTTCGGATCAAACTGACGTTCAATAGTTAAGTTATTAGCTCACCTTAAGTTTAAAAAGGTGTCAAAATGTATATAGGTTATATTACAGTAACCTAAATGCAGTTCATTTAATGTCGCCATATTTGGGGAAAACACTTCTTTACTCAAAGATGATGCAATTCCGGTGTTGTTGCTTAACTTCAAAGAACGAATTCTTTTCAAATTTTTAAATGTTTTAGCAGTAAGGGATCCGAGGTTGCTGGATTCCAAATATAAAACTTCCAGTTGTCTACCCAACGTTTCTGTTAGAAATCCGTCAACACATGACAAATTGTGATTAGAAAAACGCAAAATAGTCAAATTTGAAAATCTGTCAAAAGCGCCATCTTCAATAAACTGGAGGTTCGAAGATACGATAGTTAACATTTCAAGTGTTTTTTCGTGGCCTGGGAAAAATTCATTCTGCAAAGATTTTTTTAACCGCTGACACAGACAAAATTGAAAAATATCACCTTTTTTAATACAGTTGACTGCACATCTACAAACATGGCATATTTTATCACAATATTTTTGTTTACTACTTTTACATTATATGATGGAAGTGTATTACTCGTGTCAACACACTCCATATTCCAAACAATCGAACAACTGCATGGGCTTTTTTCTTTTTGAAGAGAATTGTTTTTCTTTCTTGAAAAATGTTCTTCCGATTTACAGACTTCGATAATGTTAGCATTAGAGTTGCTTACATCTTGCCAGTTTTGTTCAGGATTATTTGCAGCATTTGACCCAGACTTAACCCTTGCAACAACAAAAATATAGGCCAGAAATAAAGCTTTCATACTAGAAACATATTTATCACATTTATATTTTTAAGGAATTTAAAGTTAAAACTTGAGAGCAGGAGAGTAAAGTTTAAGATAAATAAAAGCTCAAAAAATATTCAACAACAAAAAAGCAACGACTCTAATGTAAATAAAAAATTGATTGCTATGAAAAGGGAGAAGAAAACTGAAATATGAAAAAAGCATAGATATTTTTGATAAGGAGTTTAATCAAAGTAATGACGTGAAGAGTAATGTTCCTTCCCCGCCCGTCAGCTGAAAATCAGGAGTATGAGAGAGGATAAGATTTTACGACGACGAGGACACGACGAAACACGCGGATCAGGATCATATATTTTTTTTATAAACAAAGGCCGCAGGGATGTGCGGAAATGAGATTTCTTAACGGAACGGAAAACGGAAACGGAAAAAATTCTTAAAGGGAAACGGTAGCTGGTACTGTTCCATATTTCTTAAATAATGCAGTAAGATGTGGGAATTTTGTTTCATGTAGTTTCCAAAAAACAGCTGGTTATGCATCTCTTGGAATTGTTAGTTCTTGAAAGTATAAAGTAAGTTCTGCTGCAATCACTTCTTTTTTTGTTCGCAGCTCTTCTGGTTCAGGAGTATCTTCATTACTATCATCAAGTACATTCAAAAAGCTGGAAGCAACAGCTGCAACCGAAATAACTTGTTCAGAAGGCATTTTCATCACTTCAGCATTATCAAAGCCACAAATTTCTTCAATGATTTGTTCAGTATATTGCAATTTAAGAGCTTTATTAAGAGGTTTATTATGCTTGTACATAGCAAGAATTCAACAAAGTTGCAGTAATATAAATTTCATCTTTTTTGTAACAATCATATCTTTCTTTTAAATTCGCCAGCAAAGCTTCATTAAGTTCTTAGTGACCAAAAATTTTTAGCAACATTGGGTATATTAAGAAAATGGCGTTAAAACTCGGGTTTTTCAAGTGAAATAAATATGTTTGCATTTTAAAAATGTTTAATACATGCTAAAAATAATAATAAAAAACCATCAAACATGATATTTTCGATAACTTAAAAAAGTGAAAGATCTTTTGGAAAAAAAAAACTACAGCTTTTTCGAATTTTAGCACTAACAATATTTGATAAAACAAATGGCATCTAATAACAAGCGAATATTTGAGATTTCTTAGTGATTTGGTTTTGGGAAAAAACGAATTAATGGATTCCTGGAATGATAAAATAAAGAGAATCTATGAAAAATTAACGAATTATAATATTACACTTATTATGTAATCAAACGTTTTGTGTGTATAAACATTTAAAAATAACTAAAATATAAGCAAGCACTTGGAAAATTTGTGTATTTTTCAGTGTTTTATTTTCTATTGTTTTAAATCAAAAACCTTTTTTTTATTTTAGAACCAATAAATTAAGTTCTTGTAAATGTAATACGACATTAAAATGATTAAAAAAATTAATTTTTTGGCCCATAAAAATATAACAGAAAAACATTCAATATCAAAGTAATATCAATCATTTAATAAACGCAAATTTAAGCATTCTTCTAACATAATTCTTCCACCTTCACATTCTTCTTTACTATGTTCCATTCCATGAATGAGTAAAATAGGATTCTTTAAAAAAATATATTTGCATGTTTTTAGTTCAATGTACAAAGTACATTTTTGTTTTGTCAAAGTTTAGCTGTTTAATTTTTTTTCTTCCGTTTTAAATTTGGTTCATTCATTCTCACACAAAATTTTATACTCCAAAAAAAGTCGGGAGATATTTTCTACAGGTGGTATAAATAGTGTAATTGAATCGGTTTGGCATGGAGTTCCAGTTATTGGATGGCCTTTAACTATTTGGGGATACGATAATCTTCTTCGAGTTACTGCCCGGCATTCTGGTTTTATGCTTGATAAAAAAATTCTTTCAAAGCAAGAATGGATTTCTGCAATTCATCGAATTTATATTAAATATTATAAAGATGAAATGTTACTTTTCCAAGATATGGTTGTTGATGTTCCATATACAGAATTAAATCATTCTGCATTTTGGGTTGAATTTATTCATCGACATCAAGAAGTTCCACATGCTCGTTCAGGTGCAGATGAGCTAAATATTATTCAATATTTCCTTATTGATGTTATTGCATTCTTGATTAGTTGCCTTATTCTTACCCTTTATGTTCTCTATTATCTTATCAAATTTACGCTTAAATCCATTTGGTTTATTATTACACTTCCAATTCGAATGATTTTTGGTTTTGGAAAAAGTAAGGATAAAGAAATTCAAGATATTCGTCCAGGAAAACCAAATCCAAAGTCAGAAATTACAAAAACTACCACTACAACCACC
>CABFKP010039369.1:0-12868 GCA_901779475.1 Panagrolaimus davidi
AGACATGTTAGAAAAATGTTCTTTTGGTGACAAAATCTGCATACTTGCATGGTTTTAATTATGGCTCTCAACTTCAATTTCACACGGAGTGCTCTAGGGTAAAATTTTGTCAAATACTATATTTTTGTTATATTTTTTGCTTACGGAAATAATGTACTTTTGTAATACCTTTTTTTTCCTTTTTTTAAACAATTGTTTAATTAAAGAATGCGTATTTAAAATCAAAAGTAGGTTTGCATTTCTATTTTTTCATTTTTTAAATAATGACAGTTGAAACATCTACTGTTGTCGATATCATTGTCACTATTTTTTTTATAAGAAAAACCGAATCTGTTTTATATGATTTAAAATAAAACTTTTACAAATTACTTTCTAAAATATTCAAAGAAAGGTTGATTTTTTTAAGCAAAAAAGTCATTTTGGGAGAAAATAAAATAATCGTTAGACAGAAATATATTATTGTTTTTTATTATGTGCCTTATTTTTTTTAAAATTGCCTTTTTGCAAATGTCCGACGCACAAAAAATATGAAATGTTTTAATATTTTTTTAAATTTTGCTTTGAAACAATTTATGAAAGAGAAATGTCTTTGTTTTTTTCTCCAAGTTTTGTTTCGTGTCGATTTTATAAAAATCGAATGTGTTTTGAATTTTTTTTATACATTTTATAAGATATTAAAACATTTGCAGAAAATATGAAAATTGTTAATCGAATATAAAGTTTTTCCAAATCTCTAATCTTTGATCTATTAATATATGAACAATTACTCATTATTAAAAAAATGGACAAAAGAATTAATTAACAAAAACAGAAAAAGTAAATTTAAAAAATTATGAATGTTACAATTTCACGTTGAACCTCCAATAAATCGTGATTAAATGAGTGAAAATTGCTTTATAAAGTTTTTTTTGTCATTTTAATAAAAAAAATAAATATTAAAAAAGCACAAAAATAAAAACGTACACTCTCTTTTTCAGACGTAAATGAAAGGTCAACGAAAAATGTATGTCTCTCTTTTGTTGGAGAAAAAAAGCGAAAGAAGAGATGCAAAAAAGAGAAAAGGCTGCTTCAGTTGAATAAATATAAAAAAACGTTTTGAAAATATTTTGAAGCAATAAAGAAAAAAAAATCGTTTGAACGAAAGCGAAACTTAAGAAATAGCATTTGAAAAATAGTTTTTTATTGTTTGAATTTTTAATTCTTTTTTAAAGTTTCAAAGAAATTGTTTTAAATTAATTAAAGTTCTTGGAAAAAATTTTACTTTTTTAATTCACATAAAAACATTGCACTACAGGTGATTCAAACAATAATAATAAAGCTAAATTGTAACAAAAATCTTTTTCATTAAAAAAATTTAAGAATTAAAATTAAACAACGATGCTTTAAATTATTATTCCGACACTTTTGCATATTTGCATTTCTGTTTAAAACATCATAATTAAATAATTACTATGTTTTTTAAAACAGGAATGATTCAAAACATCGTAATTGTTTTTGACTTTGGTTCCTTTTTGTAGAAGAAATTATTTGCTGCTGACATTTTTGGAGTAAAAATTTTATAACTTTCGTTTTGTATTACAAAACTTGGTTTCGTGCTGCCCTGATTTGGATGTATCATATACAAAATGTTTTTTTTGAAATAAATATCATGATTTAAGACTTGGGTTCCTCTTTGTAGAGGAAATTATTTACTAATTAAAAAAATATAAAAAATCCAAGATCAACAGCAAGCCGAATAGCACAGGAATTCCGGAATGTCGTTTATCATTTTTATGAACCCGTTTCAAATTCATATAAGAAATTAATTCAACGCCCCAAAAATGCAACAACACATTTTCAAAACAAAATTTACAATGAATCTGTCAATGTTGATGGAGTAGGAAAGATAAAATATTTTATTAAATGATAACTCCAAAGTTGAATCCTCACCTGACTATTTTGGTTATTAAAACAAAACCGTTAATTTACGATTATCTATATAGCTCAAAAAAAACGGTAGTCGAGTATTTTGTAAGATTTTGATTCCAAAATTTAGGAGCAAAGTCTAAAAAACAAAAACTTTCGAAAAATAAATTAACGCATATAGAAAATGGTCCAGTTGGTGCTTTCGGGAGGTTTGTTTTGACTGAAAACCCGAAAGCTCCGGATCACCTCGAAAGGACCAAAAACGAAGTTGCTTTTATAAAAGATTAGTGTTGTTCATTGACCGGTCAATTGACATCAATTGACCGATTTTGTTGGGGCGGTCAATTGACCGTGACCGGGCAGAACACAACGCCAATGGTCAATTGACCGGTCAATGAACAACACTATAAAAGATACAAAACATAAAATGCAACAACAAACATGGTACAGATTTTTTATTCACATAAACAAATGACTAAAAGTCGATCAACCAATAATAATGACAATAAATTGGAACAGAACTCTTTTTCATTAAAGAAATTTGAGAATAAAACAAACCATTTTTTTGAAATTTTTATTCCGATACTTTTGCATATTTGCATTCATGTTTAAAACATTGTAATTAAATAAAATACGCATAATAGAAAACATAAAAAGTCCCTTTCAAAAATTTAAATTGATCTTTAAAACTGAAATAATTGTAAATTTACGATCTTAATTATTAATATTAATCCATTTGGTATCACATCAGCTTAACATTCAATACTATCAAATCCTAAACTTATGCTTTAAGTACTGGTACACTTACATGGTTAAGTGATGTGAACAATTACGCGATCTGGATATAACATATACAACGCTTTGCAAAAAAAATTAATAATAATGATATTTACTTCGTAGTTGTTAATACAAAATAAAGATATTTTCTTTACAACTTATCAAAGTTTTGATTGGATTTTTCAGTATTTTTATGTTTATGAAAGCGAATAGTTTTTTTTCTTTAAATAGACATCATGATTTTTGATTTTGGCTCCTCTTTGTAGAGGAAATTATTTCTTACTAGCATATGACAAAATTTTTGTTATTTGAAAAATATAAAAAACTGCGTATGTTTGTTTCAACATAAAACACTCTTGAATTAAAACTGTACTGCACCATTTCTAATTGCTGCAAAATATATAAATAATAATTTTGATGTACTTTTTAAAACTATAATTTTTATCAAAATGTATTTCTTTAATAAAATTTGTGAAATATTCGAATGCTACATTTTTATTATAAATCCAAACCTCTACAGTTTTCAGGAAGCTTCGGTTTTTACTTATTAAAAGTAAAATAATTATGCGAAAAAAGAAACCTTGCTTTTTTTCGAAATGTGCAGAAGGGGTTTTCTATTTGGCATCAAAAAAGACTTTATTTTTCTAAATAGGCAAAGATTTCGTTAAAACATTTTATTTTAAAAAAAACTTTGCATTTTTTATGTCAAAGAAAATTGAACAAACCTTTTAACTTTGGTTTTTTTATCAGTGTTTCGGATCTGTCTTTGAATTTTTTGAAGGAAATTTTTAAAAATCTAAACTAAAACATTTGGTTGTAAATTAGCCAATCTTTCCGTGTTAAAAAAAATGTTTTCCAAATACAATGATTTTCTCGGTACAACCATTATTTATAACAAAAATGAACAAAGCATATTCAAAAACGTAAAAATAAAAATTTGTCGTTTTTGACAAAAATATTGACTTAAGACTTAATCCTTTTCACTATCATTACTGTTAGCTGTAGAAAGTACAGAAAGAAAAAGTTGACGGATAAAATATCAAGAATTTTTACAAAAATCTCAAAAAAACGGTAGTGGAGCATTCTGTAAGATTCTGGAAGCAAAGTCAAAAAAACAAAACTTTCAAAAAATAAATTAACGCATCTCTGTAAAAAATTACTGTACACTCTCACCGTAGAGGTCCGCAACTTGATATCGTGTTATGCTCCCATTTTTTGCATAAATACTCGTCTAGTATAGGGAAACATTTAGGGAAAATATTAGCTGCGAAATCTTCATACCTGGGATTTAACAGCTGCGTAAAGATGCTCTCATTACCTTCAACACCAAAAGTCAATTTTACTGGGTTTCAATTTTTTGTATTTATGCAAAATATGGGAGCTTAACTCGGTATCAAGTTGCTGACCTCTACGGCCAGTAAAAAACAAAAATAAACAAAAATTATAAAAAATGGTCAAGTTAGTCCTTTCGGGAGGTTTCTTTTGACTGATAACCCAAAAGCTCCTGACCACCTCGAAAGGAACAAAAACGAAATTGCTTTTATAAAAGACACAAAATATGAAATGCAACAAGAAACATAATACAGAATAAGCAAGAGAGCCAAAGAGGCACTATTTCTTCGTTCTTCTAAAAAATGCATCAAAAAAAGTGTTCTTTGTTGAAAAATATTTCCTTTTTTGAAAAAAGTGAACACAAACGAAAGTCTCTTTTTTTTGTTTGCAGGCAGCTGCTGCAGCCATAAAGGCTTTATTTTTTACTGAAAAAAGAGCGCCTCTTTTGCTCTCTCGCTTTTTCCACAACTTGTTTTCTGTTCTGCTTTTTCTTTTCTCCCTTTTATAAAAACGAATTTGTTTTTTTCTTATTTACATTGGTCCGGAGCTTTCGGGTTATCATTGAAACCCTCCCGAAAGCAACAACTTGACCATGTTTTTTGACATTTTTTTTTGCACAATTTTTTTTCCTAATTTTTGTTTGTCGATTCCAAAAACATTTTACAAAAAAAATTTATTTAAAATTTTGGAAGGATTAAACAAATCTGTTTAATTTAAGGATTTTTTTAAGAGACGTGCAAAGACAATTTGCGACTTTTTGTTTTCGGCTGAAAAAATTACGGTAGTTTCATTTTTTCTTTATTAATTATCATTTTTATCAGAATTTAACCTAATAATTTTTTTTAACAATTCGTATTAATATTAAGATTCTGCATTTTTTGGTACCAAAATTATGTTTATTGCACAACTTTGAAAAAACGATGTAGTAAATAGTATGACTTTTTAATATTTATTCACGCTGTGTAAAAAATAAAGTTTATTTTTATTTTTTACACAATACAATATAAAATGTGTAAAATAATTTTACTAAAATTCTTGTGCGAACTTGCCAATTTTTAAAAACTTTTATTGTAAAATTACAAATATGTTTTATCTGATAAATTTAAAGTAAATAATAATTAACAAAAAAATATTTGTGCTGCTTATTTATGGATGCAATCTCTTTCTTCACCTTCACGCTGGGCTGCTAATTCCATTACACCAGTATCGTAAATATTATATGGGACTTTTCCAGCTGTAATAAATGTTTTAGGAACATACATTGAAAGTTTTCGTTGGCAAGGCTAAAAGATTTTGAGTGTAATAATTTTTGAAGGAGGATATTATTTTTACCTTTAAATCATTACAATCATGATAAATATTAAATTTGGGGGTAATAGTGGTAATTTCATTTGCATGTCCAGCAATACAGAAATTCCCTTGTCCATCTGTTCGGCCTTCAGCAATCAAATCATCAAGAGTGAAAGCTGAAAAAAATGGTGCAATGGTCTCAGAAGGAAAACAAAAGTTGATAGGAAACTTACTATCATGATCATAAATTTTGACAAGAACGCCTGCAGCTGGCATGCCATTGCATTTAAGTGTACCTCTAACACCGACAGATTGAGCTGGTCGAAGACTGACATCAATGCCAGTGCCATCAACCTTGCAATAGGCTGGAAGAGAAGACATTCCTGAAGGCATTCCACTTCCTCCACCCATTGGCATTCCACCACCCGTTGACATTCCACCACCCATTCCACTATTTGGACAACATTCATAACCACAACAATGTTCACCCATTCCACATCCCCATGTAATTTCTCTTGGACGACTTTGATCACTGAAGTAGACGTTACCAAGGGTTGGATCACTGGAATCAACGGGCATTCGACACATTTGCATATTTGGTCGAGCTTGATAATAATTGGAACCCCAATAGTATGGTCTATTGTTCCACATCATTGGTGACATAGCACTTCGAATAAGATATTTG
Organism: Panagrolaimus davidi; assembly: GCA_901779475.1. Classification (NCBI taxonomy): domain Eukaryota; kingdom Metazoa; phylum Nematoda; class Chromadorea; order Rhabditida; family Panagrolaimidae; genus Panagrolaimus; species Panagrolaimus davidi. The sequence goes on from CABFKP010039369.1 coordinate 5,990, forward strand.
CCAGCTTGATAAGTCATATAACCTGCTGCTGCGCCGACTAACATATTTTTGAAGGTATTGGAGCGAAGAGCAGATCCGATGCCACTTCCACGAGAATATGAATGTCCACCACCAAGCCCGCGACTGCCGAAGCCACCAAACGTACTGCCTCTATTGTGTCCACCGCCAAGACCACCGAAAGTGCCACCTCTATTATGATTACTATTAATACCACCAAAAGTGCCACCACCTCTATTATAACCAGTATTACTAAATCCACCAGAATTATGACCATAATTATTCCGGGAACTATATCCATGGCCAGAATTCAATCCATGGCTGGTACTACCTGTATTTCCTCTGCCAAATCCAAAACCACTACCACCAGTACGTCCAAATGTAGATGATGATAATGAACGGCCTGCTGAAGAACCTCGACTAAAAAATGTGTTATTGAAATAGAGTATTAAAAGTATTTCAATTTTTACCTTCCCATACCAAAGCCACCGCCTGATCTACGGGGTACGGTGCTTACTGGTTCAAGGAGAAGACACAAAATTATTAAAAGCCAAAATGGCTTACTGTATTGCTTTTGTAGCATTTCTGAAAACTTAGCTCATTATATCTGCTAAATGCAATCTCGAAATTGTTTTTTTTTAAACGCAAAAACTGCTCGGAAAAGTTAAATAAAAATAAACTACGAAATTTTATGAAAAAAATTATTTTACATCAAAAATTAGGAAGAAACTGGTACAAAAAAGGCAAAAAACTGTAAGATTTCACGAAAACTTCTGGAGACAAATAAAAAAAATTAGTCCAAATTTCATTCAAAAATATAAAAAAAGGTTTTTGGATAAATTAAATTAAAGCTCCTTATTTTCTAAAAAAATTAACTACGTCAAAGAAATAGACAAAAAAACATATCAACAACCCCACAAAATTAAAATCCTCAAAACAACTCGAGTCATTAAAACCAAAGCTAGAAAAATCGCTTATATTCAACTGATGGAAAGAAAACAACTGCTTCATTTTGCACTAATCAAAAACCAAAAAGCGCCTGTTTAAACGATTAAAAAGAGCCAAGAAGAAGAAAACCTGTGATATTCGAAGTACTTGTTGACTACTGCGGAAATAAATAATAAAGAAATAAAAAATCAAAGATTTTATTTTTATTTAATAATGATTCACACTCAAAGTTTATAAATTAAAAGTTACGCAAGTTTTTTCAGCCTTGCTCAACCATGATGCATTTCCGATGATTGTTTCTCTATTACCGGATTAAAAATATATCCGCTTCGACTGGGTCACCAATATAAGGTAGTTGTTGTTACTAATGTTATTGATTGAATCAAAGTGTTTATTATAAATTCACTTTTGAAAAAAAATAAACTGCAGAAGCTTGATAAATTTTTTATAACTCATAAATGAAGAAATAAAAAAAATAAAATTCTGTATAACATTAATTTTTTGTTGTATTTTTTGCTTACGGAAAGAATGAATTGTTTTGATACCTTTTTTTCCTTTATTTAAAACAAATGTTTAATTAATAAATTTATATTTAAAGCCATGTGTTGCGATCATAGAAGAAAAGCTGCCAGGGTTTTGCAGGCAAAGCGCGGGAAAATGGTACAAAAAAACATTTTGAAAAAAAATCAGCAAACAAATTTTTTTTTCACTGCGAGAAATCTGGCAGTTTTTCTTCATACATCGCAACACAACCCTTTAAATTTGAAAGCAGGTTTACATTTTCTTTTCATTTTTTAAATAATGTTTCAAAAGGTACACCTTCAGCTTTCGATACCATTGGTATTATTATTTTTATAAAAAAAAACAAATTATATAATTTTCAATCAAACTTTTAAAATAATTACTTTCTAAAATATTCAAAGAAAAGTAGATTTTAAGCTAAAAAGACATTTTCTGAGAAAAGAAATAATCGTTGAACAAAAATAAAACGTTGTTGTTTATTTTATCCCGTATTTTTTTCGAAGTGGCTGTTGAAACCATGCGAATGTCTGACGCACAAAAAATATGATAATTGTCAATCGAGTAATAAGTTTTTTGCAATCTCTAATCTTTGCTGCATTGAAATTTGGAAAATTATTCATTGTTAAAAAAAAAGAATTAATTAACAAAAACAGAAAAAGTAAATTTAAAGAATTATGAAAGTAACAATCTCGTCCCACTGAACCGTCGATGAATCGTGATTAAATGAGTGAAAATTGCTTTATAAAGTTTATTTTTTTGATATTTTTGTGAAATAAATAAATATTAAAAAGCAAAAATAAATAAAAACATACATCCCTCTTTTTCTCAGACTTCCACGAAAGGTCAACGATATATGTCTCCCTTTTGTCGGAGAANAAAAAAATTCAATTTTTCATACTGTAACCAAAAAAAAGTGAGCGAAAAGAAAGGAAAAAGTGTTCCCTGCCAGTGTCTAGCTTCAATCGAAAAAAACATAAAAAGAAATTTTGAAATAATTTTGAAGCATAAATGAAAAAAATTCGTTTAAACGAAAGCGAAACTTTAGAAAAAACATTTGAAAAATCGTTTTTCTTGTTTGAATATTTAATTCTTTTTTAAATTTTCATAGAAATCATTTCAAATTAAGTTTAAAAAAATTATTTACTTTTTTAATTCCCATAAAAAAATGGACTCAAAATGGATTCATCAGATTAACTGCATCGACCAATAATAATGAAACAAATTTGGAGCAGAACTCTTTTTCATTAAAAAAATTTGAGAATTAAAAACAAACCACAATTCTTATAATTTTTATTTCGATACTTTTGCATATTTGCATTTCTGTTTTAAACATTGAGCTTAGGCTTTTGCCTGCCAACATAAATATTTAATATTTGTAAAAAAGCAAAACCATTGTTATTTGCAAAAATGCTGCACAAAAGTCATAAAAATGCAAAACAAAAATGATATCAAAAAATTTAAAAGCATTTTTTAAAACTTGTTTTATAAAAATAGAAGTTTCAGTATGCTTAAATGTTACAAAAAAAATAAAATTTTAAATATCTTTATTAATTTTTCTTTTGTTTTGTAACAAAAAAGCTTTTTACAAATCTAACAAGTTTTTTAATAACAAAAGTTATTAAAAGAATAACAAGAGTAACAACACTCAACAAAAATACAATAACATCAATGGAATACAGTACCCAAAAAGATTGATATCTGCCTTGAGTTTGTAAAGTGCCAGTATCACCAAATTGGGCTGCAAATTCTGCATATTTTACAACCCGTTCAGCAGCGGTTGTTGGTTTTGCGTTAACAATTTTTGAAAGCAATTTTGCATTTTTTCGATATTTTTCGTTTCCAATTATTTCTTTTATTGCTGCAACAAGATTCTCTTTTGAAATATCAGTTTTTTCAAGTTTTATTGCAGTTTCTCGACGAACTAAAAGCATTGAATTATGTCCTTGATCTGCAAATACCGGGATACAAATCATTGGGACACCTTTTGTTGATCCTTCCATTACTGAATTCATTCCACCATGGGAAATAAAGGCAAGAAGCTTTGGATGATCTGGAAAATATTTTGATTTACGATTGATAATGATTCAGCGAAAATGGTTTACAAAGTAAGAAATTTATCATTTTTTATAAACGTAAAATCGATAAACTGAATTTGAAAATACCGGAATCAAAATTTTGATCTTTCGATTTCTTTTTCAGAAAACTTCTTGATTTTGATGATTCCTGATGATAAATTTTATTTTCCGGACTCACCCAAGATATCATTTTGTGGAAGCCATTTTCCGGTAAAAACATTTGGATATCCTTCTGCAATTTTATCTTCATCTTTTTCATATTTCCAAAGGAAATTAATTTCTGGAAATTCTGCAAATGCTTCCAAAAATGTTTTTTTGAGTTTATCAGGCATTTTATTGCTTTGAACAACGGATCCAAAGGAAAAAAGGATTACACCTTTTTTAGCGGAATCAAAAATATCTGTGTATTGCTAAAAAATGGAATTGAAATTTTGAACTTTGATCTTCGATTAATGAGAGAATTTAAAAAGGTACAGACAGTGTTGCTGCGACTCCGACTCAACACCGAAGGAAAACGTGCCGCCGGAGCCGCCAAAAATTCTCGGCACAACATTGGGTACAGAGAGATGTTATCGAAAAAACAACTCACTTTTTCCAACGGACGTGCTTGAATTTTTCCAAGTCCAGCCATGTAAATAATTTTATGGGTAATTGGTTGTGCATAATCAACATGTTCATCACTGTTTACAAAATGGAAGGCTGAATCAGCAATTGCTTCCTGAAAAACAAGTTGATAACGATTCTGAAAAAAAATTCGTAGAGATAAAAACTTACAGAAATGTCATAATTTGGAAATTCCTTTCTGATTGCAATTTCACTTCCTTTTGTGAACATTGTAGCAAGGAATAAATTTTCAATCCAATATCCGAGAAAAGATTTGACTCTATCAATAAATGTCATTTGATCGGTACTTGATGACATCATACCTAAAAAATGCCTTTTGTAAAAGAGGCTTTATCCAGAATAAAATATCCGAGAGATATTCTTTGAAGTTTTGACGCTTTGAAAGCATTGGTAAAATTATGAATTATTTTAACAATGAACTTTAAAGGAGGCGGATGTTTTGATACAGTTTTGAAATCTTGGACATTCATGATTTTCAGGCAAACTGAGAGTCTTGAAACGAAAATGACCCTTTTTTAATTTCTTTTATCAAAAAAGATGCATTTTCGTTTCAAGACTCTCAGTTTGCTTGAAAATCACGAATATCCAAGATTTCGAAACTGCATCAAAACGTCCGCGTCCTTTAAAGAATTTTTATTCTTGAAACCCTGATTCATGAAATCCCTTTCAATTCTTACCAGGAATATATGATGGATGCATTTTAATTCCAAGTAAAGAAGCAGTTGCTGGAGAAAGTGAACCAGCATGAGCAACGATGTATTTCTTTAATCCAATTTTATGAAACACTCCCATCCCACAAGCATTAAAAACTTCTGTAATTCCCAAATCAAAACTTTCTGCTTTTAATTTTTTTAAATTTTCATTGTCATCCATGATTTCTGAAAGATAAAAATAGTTTTTAACATTTTTTTTCAGTGATTAAATAATTGCATTACCTCCACAAAATACTTCACCCATTCTGTTGAAGACTCCCATCATCTAAAATAATTTTTTTACTAATTTTGTTTATTGAAAATATAAAAACTGAAATATCGAAATTTCGCTAATCACGGTGAGTCGACTCCCTTTGGTCCATTAGAGTCCGCCAACACTTTTTTTTTTGCAGGGACTAAGAAAAATATGGATTCTGGGGCCCAGGATTCAGAATCGAAAATAAATTTTTTTTTCAAATGCTTCAAATTTGGTATCATTCTGTTCGCCTCGACGAGGAGATTACAATGAATGTAAAATTGATCGTTGTAAAAGGCTTCAGAAGGTTTTCAGATGATTGAAGCTTCAGAAGGCTTTAATCATCTAAAAACAAATATTTTTAAGAAATTTTTCGCCTTCTGTATTTCAATTCCACAACGATTAATTTTACATTCGTTGTAATCTACTCGTCGAGACGAACCGAATGATACCAAATTTGAAGCATTAGAAAAAAAATTTAATTTTGGATCCTGAATCCTGGGCTCCAAAATCCATATTTTTCTTAGTCCCTGCAAACATAGCTTCTAGTACCTCTTAGCTAAGTTTTAGCAACAACAGCTTATTTTTAAAGTGTTTTGCGGCTTCAGAATTTGTGTTTAAAGAATTAATATGGGAAAAAGTGTTCGCGGACTCAAGCGAAGTTTTTTCTAAACGGACAATTCAGCTCACCGTGTAATATTGAGCCAACATTTTAATTGAATTTTTTTTTTCAAAACGAATTTGATAATAAATTTTTTGATAACTTTAATTATCAACAAACTTTTATCATTTTTTTCATTGATTGTTCTTCCCACATTCTATCTTGTACTTCTTGCATGCCTTTGACGATCTGCGAAAGTTCATTCTCAGGATCACTCACGTTTCTTGGTTTTGTAATATATCGTATACTTTTATGCTTGGAACCAGTGAATGTAATATCGTCTTTGAATTCAGGTTGATAAACAACCTATAAAATAATTGAGGATCAAGAAAGTGATATAACTTTAATATTTGAGGATTAACTTACAACTTCATGTCCGGCAGCTGCAATAGTATCTGCAATTTTACCTGTAAAAGTTACATGACTTGGACCAAATTTTGGATTATAAACTAAAACTTTATAGCTTTCAGCACATAAAAATATTGAAAAAATACACAACACAAAAAGTAACTTCATTTTTCAGCAACTTTTTTGAGTGAATAAATGTCACAAAAAATGTATTTATACAATTTTATGTCAATGTGATGTACACAGCAAGGGTACAAATTTTATGTTATTGTGTTTATTCATGAAACACAAAGTATGTACATTTTATGAAAAAATAGGTCCACTCTCTCTTATTTTGTCAATAATGTCTTTTTTTTCTTTCAGGGAGTGAGAAAATTTTGTTTTTTTTACACCACATTATTGACACAATTTGTTTTGACTGTTTTTGTCATTATCAATTGAATCAATCACAAAAACTTAAAACATGAACAGAAATATGAGTGCACTTTAAAACATGTTTTGTCGACAGATTAATTTCGATTGTTCAAATTACACGTACAAAAAAAATTTCTCGAATCTTATTTCTGTAGCTAAAACCTATAGGTTTCTTTTTTTTCACTAATAATTAAATATACAATTCCTTAATTAAATAATGAATATGTTGTCATTAATATAATTTTAAAGCAGAAGCAATTTGTCAATTTTACTCAATTTTTATATATTTCTTTAATAAAATCCAAAATTGATTAAAAATAAAATATTTTCAAAGTATAAAAA
>CABFKP010039378.1:0-12865 GCA_901779475.1 Panagrolaimus davidi
TCTTACTTTCATACAGATATTGTTTAATAAGAGTTGGACCAACAATCTTAAAAACATTCGTACCAGGTTCAAGAAGATCCATTTCCTAAAATTTTAAATGCAAAAATTTAAACAAATTATAAAAAATGTTTACCGTTTTAACCAAATAATTTTCAGTTAATTGGGTTTCAAGTTGTTGGCGATTTACAATAATATTTTCACGTTCTTTTTCAATTGTTTGATACTTCTTTAGTTGTTCTTCATAGCTTTTCTTAAATTTATCAAGATTTGGCACATTCATTTTTTGTTGGATACTGTGAAAGACAAAGTTAATGTTAAAACAAAAAAGAAAGATTATCAAAAGTAACAAAGGCGCTGATGACGCTTTAAAAAACTTCAATAAAAAGAAACAAAGTGAATAAAAGTTTATGCAAAGTCAATAAATACATAAAAAATGCATAAAAAAATTTTTGTACAAATCAAATCAAATTATTTCTTTTTTTTAAAAAGAGGCGAATCAGTTTCAGTTACATAACCACGTTTAATTTGTTCTTCACGAGATGGGATATCGATTTCCCAATAATGCGGTGGTGTTGCTGGAGGTTGTTCAAATCCTCGATGCTTGCTTACTCTATTTACATATTCTCTTCTTTCTTCACCTTCTAATCCCATTGCATCATAATGATCTTTACAGCAATCACATTCATAACCATTCATAAGAGCTCTTGAAAATTTGCATCTGGGTTTTAAAGCTGCTTGTTGTTTTGCACGTTCTAATACAGTTGTAAGTGCTGTATGCTTTCGTGCTTGAAATCCAGGTGATTCAAGTGCAGCTTTTAATTTTTCAGCAATATCTGCAGGTAGTGGAGAAAATTTTGGTGATGCTGATCTTCCTGGTCGTCTTTGAGGTGGTGATGGAGTTCGATGTTCTTGAGATGTAACAGATGGTCGTAAAGGTGGAGGAGTTGCAGAACGTTCAGCCTAAAAACCAAAAATATGATTAAACGTCAAAAGAATGGAAAAACTTACAATAACGTCCTTCTTTTTAAAATGTGAATCAATCTTTGTTTGTCCAGATTTTGGTTTAGCATCAGTATTAACAGCATGAGTTCCAAGTAAAGCTTTTGTAATATTTTTCTTTGCAGTTTTCTTTTCTTCTTCCTTGACAGATTTCTTTTTAACAGGTGTTGCTATTCGAATCTTCTTATCTTTTGATAATGTCGGCTTTTTGAGATATGGCGACAAATCTTGCTTTGGTTTATTTGGATTTGGAGGAATAAAAAATGGTTTTGATTCTTTCTTAACAGGACTAATTGTTTCTATAGAATCAGATTCATCAATTATATTTTCTTTTTTTGATTCTTTTCGTGATTTCTTTTTTGGAATTATTATTTCAATATCAGAATCTTCATCGACAACTTCATCATCACTAATATCAAAATCTTTTGATAAATTACTATCATTGGGTTTCCTTACATCAGTATTATCTTCTGTATCAGACGATGGAAAAATATCCATTTTAATTAAGAATATTGACACTAAAACTTTTTTTGGAAAAAACAAGTAAAAAAAATAAAAAAAATTCGAATTTTTTCGAATAACTTTTTTTAGTTTAATTTCGTTTCAGGAAATTTAGGATTTCATTATATGCTTTAATATTGTTTTTTGTGGAAGGCCTGCACGATTTTTGTCTTCAAATAAATTTTCTTCGTTTAACTTTAATGAATTTTTTATTTGTAAAATATTGAATATGCTCAACTGAATCAACGAATAGTTGAAAATAATTTTATCCATAAACCTAGTTTTATACAGCCTGTGAAGGTTTTATTTTTTTGAAACTATTTTTTGCAAAATTTATATCTTTTTATCATCATCAAAATTCGATTTTTAAAGGGCTTTTAACAAAAAAAATTTAATCATGCTTCCTCGTTTTCAACCTTTTTTATCAAACAATAATGCATTTCCTATTTTCTTAACTTTATTTCAGAAAAGAAACACTATTAATTAAATTTAAAGCCATATATGTTTTTAAATGTGGACTGAGCGACTGAAAATTTTTTTTGAGAAATTTCCCTTAGGAAATATAACCCAACTACTACACTATGTATAGACAAACAAAAATTGATTATTATATTTGTCTATAAAGAGACGGGGCTTTTTTTCACAAAAAATCTTTTTAGTCACTACCACATTTTTTTGCATTATGTTTTCGTTGAGATGGCTTTTTGAATATTTTATTAATCTTTTTATAGAATCTGGTTTCGTGCAGACCTCTTTTACATTAGATTGGTTTTGTTTTAATGTTATTTTAGAATTAATTCCCTGCCGAAGATAGAAGCCTTTATTATTGCCAAAAATAAAGGCTTCTATTTTTTTGGGTGATTGCTGGCTTTTGGCTGCATTAGCCAATTTGACACTCCATAAACTGTTTTTTGATTGATAAAGAATGTATTTACTATGGTTGTATAAGATTTTATTAAATTTCTAAAATAACGTTTGCATTTTTTTGAACCCTGCTAAATTTTGGTATAATTGTTTATTATGAATAAATATATACAAAAATATGGTTTTTAAGTACAAACAAAAAAAAACAATTTTTCTTTTATTTACAAAAATATACAAAAATGGTTGTTATTAATGTAGCTCTTAATAACTTGAGAAAGACGAATTGTGAACGAAAGACTATAAAAATATATAAATTTTAAAGAAATATAAATTTTAAAGCGATAAAATGAAATTTAAAGAAATATTAAATTTGAAGCTATAAAATAAATTTAAAGAAATATAAAATTTTAAAGCGAAAAAAATAAATTTTAAGTTTTATAAAAAATGCACGAGAAAAGAATAAGCGAATACAATTGAAAAAGATAAGAAATGATAAAAACATTAAAACTTGATCAATTTTAAAGGTTTTTAATAAAAACAAAAAATAGAAAGCAAGGTAGGCGGGAAAAGAAAAAGAATAAAATTCTTTTTCTTTTATCGAACTACAAAAATTGGACAATGGTGTTTTATGAAGCAATATAATACCATAAAGTTTGTGGTATCATGTCTTGTCTTACCATTTCTGTAAGACATTGCTTCATTGATCCAGTTACATGTTGTTTAGCTCGGCCATCATAAAACATGTAACCGCCAGGTATCGGTAGGATTGCTCCAAAATGTCCAGCAGTATGGGTACTAAATCCGCCAAAATGATACTGTTTGTTTGATACCTGTAAAATGTTATGATGGTGTTGCGCATTTTAGTTTATTATAAGATTTTACTTCAACAGACATCGGAAGCCGCAGAAACTGATGTAAACCGTATCCAGCAATATCTTCAGTTCTACTGAATTGAACAGCCATCATCCAAGGGGATTGTTTGACATATTGCCATCCAATAGTATCCAACCTAGTACTGCATACTTGACATGATTCATTGTAAGTATCATCGAATCTGAGTTGCAGCACCCTTGTGATTGCATCATCCAAGGATTGATGTTCTAAATGCCTGAAAGATTTTTGGGTTTTTTGTTAGCATTCCTGGTAACTTTACGTGATGTCTAATTTATCATAAATTGTTGGGTGCAAGTGTTCAGTATTGCATGTTGAGCAACGATATCGGCGTTGAACACCAAAACAAGAATTCTTTAATTTACTGATGTATCGGCTTGCTTCTGATCCATGAATATTTCTTGTATTCTAAAATTTTAATGAATTAGTATTAGTAAAAAATTCATTCGGGTTACCGGAACAATTTTTTTTATGCATGCTTCTTTTGCATCATTGACAGATCGTTGAGATTTGTATGTTCCTTTTGCAAAGGCTAAAAGTGCATTTTCTGTTGCTGAATAGGAATCTGTTGTTGATATTTCCCTAAAATTATTTGACTGATTTTTAAATAGCTAATAGTCACTTGCTTAATTAGACCAGGATGTTCAACAACTGCCAAAAGTATGGATGCCAAAAATCCATCGAGAGGGCAGGTGTTGGTTATTTCCTTGCCACCCCAAACTGGTAATATAAATTTGGATTTTCTACAAATGCAGCATTTGAACTTTCTTTTCTGGTATGGTAATACAGCATTATAACAATACTGGAAAAGCCATTGTTTGCAACTTCCACTGCATTCAATCATTACATCCACCGATAAAGCAGTGACTGCAGTGTCATTCAACTTATCATTAAATCTTGTTTTACAACAGCAAAAAAATTTTTTCTTTGATTCTTTTGGATATTCAAAACTTGATTCATTTTGTTCTCCAGCATCATAAATCTTAATTTCTTAATTGTAAAGTGATTAATCCTATTATTTAAACAAACCTTTTCAAAAAAATCCCTATCCATTTCAATGTTTTCTGGGACATTGAATTGCCATTCATCTGGTATGCGTTGTTCAACAATCATTCTTGGAATCAATGTTAAAACAAGCATGTTTTGTTGGAAGCCGTTGAATCCAATGTTTGCGGTAACATGCAAACTCACGGAGCAACTATTTTCATCTCTCGCAACCATTGAAGAGATAAATCTTATTTCATGGATTACTGCTTCATCCAGTTCGGCATCGCTGACGTAAGATTTTACCAAGGATTTTTGTTCGCGGTAAATAAAAATCAAAATATTGGTTGAAGTTACTGCGAATACACCTCTTGAAATTGGCAAAACCTTCAGAGGCTGTATAGAACTTGGTATATGAATGAGATTATCTACAACTTTTCCATAATTAAATTGATCAATTGCGTATTCAATTAATTCATCGGGGAAAACAGGAGTAGTTTCATTGAAAAACCTAAATATCTATTTTTAATATCACTTAGATTGCAAGCACTAAATTACTCTTTAGAAAGTTTTAATCGGAATTCGAGGTCATTCTTTGGCAGTGCCACTTTGGACCGCTTTGCAACATTTTCTTCTTCTTCATCATTATCATCATCCAAGACTACTGATTTTCTTTTGTTTGATTGTGATTGAGATGGTTGTTTGTCTTCGAAAAAAATGTGATGTTCTTTTTGACCAGAGTGACCAATATTTTTTGGACGAAGACGGCGCATGTCTTCCAAGGCATTAGGTATTCCTTCACTTGTAGTAGGCAATCCTAATTTAGTTCTGAAAACGTTTATCGGTGTCATATATGAAAAATCCTCTTGAAATCTTACTGCACAGTTTTTATGTGAATGCAGGTAAAAGTAGCTCTACAAGAGCATACCCACTTGTATTGTTTTGTTTTTTTTCGTTGTGTTTCAGCAAGATAAACAAGCTGCCGCCTTCCAGTATCATCTCGAACAATATATTCTTGATCACCAGCATCTTTTAAGTTTCCATCACAAACAGCATTAAGTGCCATATTTGCCAAAATTTCTTCATTACTTTTATTTGGTAAAATAATGGGTGGAGTGAAAAGAATGTCATCCGTTCTGTCCATGGTCGCTTCATCTCCTAATCCTCCGTGTTTAAGAATATATTGTGCAATTTTGTTGGGTTGTGGAACAAAACAAAGCTACAATTTTTTTGTTATTCTTGAATTTGTTTCATATTAAACTCACGATAGCTTCATCTTCTTTCTGCAAATGTTGATATTCTGTTAATAATGGAGCCGTGCCTTTCCCACGATACCAATCATTTATTTTATTTCGAAAAGAGTTAAAGAAATAATACGCATTACTTATCATCAAATCGACTGAGACGGTCGTGTAATTCATTTGATCCTTTAATTGTGAATTCATGTTTTCAGCCATGTTGCTTGTTGCGATAGTTCTGGGCCAACCGATACCTTTCAAAGCAGCTTTTGATGATTTATTTCTCATTTTTTCAGCTGCACCTTGGATAAGTTTAATCGAATCTTTATCTCCGTTGTACCGATCAACCAATGTTGCCAAAAATGCATCATATTCTGCAAAAGTTTCTTGCCGCTGTAATTCATCATATTCAGCAAGTCGAATTTCAACCACTTCTTTTGGGAGTTTTGCATCTTTCAGAGATTTACTGTAATTTTTCTAAAAACGTTTAGCGTTGGCTGACGTGAGCTCGCATAATACGTTCAGTTTTTACCTTTAAGTGTACATTACAAAAAACATGGATGGCTGTTGCCCATACATCTTCAAAATCGAATTCTTGATCTGTTATTAAAATAAATTGTCCTTTTATAAGAAATGATTGAAATCGCTCCCATATATTTGTAAAAAACTTTACATGGTTTGCATGAGTTTTACGAGTATGTATCATTGCAGCTATCGGAATACTTTTCTTAAATTATTAGATTCTTTAAATTAAAGTCGAGTATATATTAAAACGTACTTTGAAAAAAGGATGTTTGAGCGTAAGCATGCTGAGGTAAAAATCACCTATAAGAAAATCAATATCAGTAATTGTTTTTCAAATGAACAACCCTTTACCAAGTTTGAAAGTGGTGTCATAATTTAATTCTATTAAGATGGTAGGATCAATGTTAATAATGTATTCAATTTCATCAAACAACGGTTGGCAAATCATTTCAATAACGAAGCCTTCAAATGCAAAATTTTTCTCTGTTATAAAAAATCGATTTTCATCTCCTTCACGTTTTGGAGGATACTAAAAAAATGAAATTCCATTTCGAACATCTTAAAAAGAAATAAAAAGTACTCTTAAATATTGGCTCATTAGAAATATATCATAGAGCTGATGACCTGTGATCATTAAATTTTTTCTTGCTTCACGAAGGCGATTTTGATAAAATTTCAAATCAGCTCCCACCCCAACTCGATGGTATTCTGTTCGGGAACGTGGGTTTTCGCATCTAGCTTGGTAAGCAGCATTTGATGTGGCATCAGTAGCAACTGCTCGACTTCTATCGACTTCTGATGGTAGCTTTCGTGTATATGTTTTCGACGATCCTTCTTTCGTATTTCCATGTTGACTCTCTGTTGCGCATTCTGAATCGTTTCCAAGATAATGAATAAGAATTATTCTAGAATTGGGACGATAGATTTCAAGACGTCTAAAATATTTATATTATGTTCTGATATGTGTATGGTATAATATTACCGGAATTCTGACGTTTCCTTCGTAGGATTTTTCTTTGACAAAGCATTATTATATGCACGAATAACTTGCTTTTGTTTTCCAACTTTTTCTGTGCCTTTCGATTTTCCAAAACGATAACCATCAACGCGAATTTGTCTTTTAGCGCGATCTCTGTTCTCAAACTTATGAAAGTCTTTAACTTCGTCCAAATCATATGCAATAAGTGAGCCACCAGGAGCTAAATGTGCCGGGTCGGGACCGAAAAATAAATTAGAATTTTTCATACACATATCTGAAGAATGCAATAAAATATTAAAAAATATCTGAATGACATGCATTACCAATAACTTTATCATAATCATCAAAATCCAATTGCCCACGATTTGTAAGAAGATATCCTTCTTCTGTTTTAGATGTTATTTTTTCGGGCAACTTTTTTTTATCGCTTTCCGTTAATGCTTTTTTATCACTCTTTTTCTTTTTTTTCTTTTTTTTTAAGCCAAGTAAATTTTTTTCGCTACCGCTTCCATCGGATTCATCTTTTGGTTTTGACTTTGATGGTGGTGCATTTTCTTTATCTTGTTGATCGCTTTCAGCTGTCTGAGAATCTGTTCCATCTTGACCACTTTCACCTTTTTGAGAATCTACTTGATTGTCTTCATCATCAGATGGATAATGGACTTCATCATCAGTATCACTTTCTGATTCCATAGGTCTGCCATAATTACGTGAAAAATCATCACCATCATCAGGTTCACTGTCCGAATAACCCACCAAAGTGTCGCCTCCTCCAAAACTACAGGAACTTTGCGGCCTCAAATCATTCGGCAACTGAAAAGTATTCGATATCTTGTCAAATTAAACATTGTTAAAATATTTACACTGTCATCATTGCTGACATCTTTAGGCGGCACACTGTCGCTGCCATTAGAAGGCTTTAAAAATGAAGCAAAAAACTGCCAAACTTTCATACCTAGGTAATTCAAATTGATAAATAAAAAAAAACTTTACATCAGATATTTATCATTGATTCAAACAATGATTCGAAAATTTAACGATTACGACAACAAATATATTTTTATTTTTCCAAAAAGCGTGTAAAACACGATGGGCAAGGTAAATGGCAGCAGCATATTAAAGAAATTAACACAAGTACAAAACAAATAACAACAACTGCAATCCGAGTATAAAGTGACAAAGAATTCCATGTATCACTTATATTCTTAACAATACTCTCAGCAATACTCTGCCCTTCTGAAATTGCATTTTTTTCGTCTTCTTCAAACTTTTTCAATTCTTGTTCTAACTGTTTAATGCTATCGGAATGCACCTGTAGAAAAAACACTGTAAACTTTTTCAAATGCTTATTTTACGTACCTTCTTTTGAAAATGTGTAAAACTTGTGGTAATATTAGTAGATGCAAATGTTCCACATCCAGGAATTATTAACCGATAAACAGAAGCCCTTGGTAATACCAAGATCCCATTATTAGGAAAAATTTTTTTAGTTTCATTGTTGTAATATTCCTAGAACAGGAATTTCTTCAAAAATCGTTTAATATCTTAAATTACCTTGATTACTGCAATAAAAAGTTTATGATGAAGAGTGACGCGTTGAAAACATACATCAACCCTAGCAGTATTACTCGAAATCAATTTTGGCGAAGACTTATAGCAAAAATAATTATCAAAAATGTTTTTCTTGCAGCCATCAACGATAAATTTACCAATCATATAAATCGCAGGTTTCCAGGTATATGTTTGATTTAGTAAGCTGCCAATATCATTTTTAACCATTAATTCACCAGAAACATCGTACAGTTGATGAACCATTGAAATAACAATGTTATCATTTTCTATACCAATGCTTTGGACCTCAGTATACCCAACACTCATATTACGCAGTTCCTAAAAGACAACTTTCCAAAAGCAGAAATCAAAAAAATGGTAATATTATTGAATATTTCAAGTTTAAAAAACAACAAGATGGTTTCGTTTAACCATAACATTTTACAAAAAAATAATTATTACTCGTCAAAAGTTTAATCCACAATTAATTCTCGCTACTAATTAATCCTATTAGAATTCGAGGAATCCCGTTTCATTGTACGGAATCACATATATTAAAATTAGAAAAAAGAGCCTCTTAGGTACTTCTTTAGTTTGTAAGAAAAGAAAGGGAAAATATGAGTCATTAAAATGTGATAAAATGTGATCTTTTTAACGCTAAATCGAAAACAAAATTATTTTGGAGCCGAAAAATGAAATAATTATTTTGTTTATTAAATTGTTTCCACTTTCTGCAAAAACACAGAGTTTCCGTTAAAAAAGTGAAAAGAAAGGCAGAAACAAATTTTTGGATATTTGCTAACTTTTTTACATTTCTTTACTTTTAAATAACTGATTTTTTTTAAAAAATATTAATTAAAAAATACAACGAATAAAAAAAATTTCTCCATAAAGTTTAAAACCCAATTTAAATTTAAAATTGCAATTTTAATTATATTTGTGCAAACAAAAAAAGTATAAAGAAATAATTTTTAATTTTTAACTGGCTTGTACACAAAAATTGTAAAAAATTTAGTATCCTTTTCCTGCGTTGTTACACGCTTTTTTAATATGAAATTTATTTTTGGAAAACGAATGGAAAAAATGAAGGAAAAAAATATATAAGAACGGGGGGAGGGGGGGGGGAAACCACCTGTTAATGAACAATATAAATAATCCCCAATTTTTAGTTGCTCCCTGTCACCCGTATGTCCCCGTTTTCCCTTACTTGAAACATTTTGAAGATAACGACAACAAAAACATAATTTTTAGAATCAACATTTTAATTTAAAAAGAAGTAAATTCGAGGGAGGGCAAAGGAATTCTTGGTTTCTTCCATGGGCCGACTTGAGTAATTTAGTTTTTAGAAATATTTGAGAAACTTTTAGTAATGACATTTTTTGAATTTATTTATAAGTGTGCCAAAAAAAGAAAAAAAATATTATGCCATGATTAAATTAATTGTGCAATCTGGTGGACTATTCTTTTCATTTTTTAAGTGATAAAACGTGTATTAAAATAGGAAAACCCACTTGCATTACAAAACTTAAATGATTGATTTGATTATTAAAGAGCAACATTTTAACATCTCCAAGTTTATTATTTGCAGCACCGGTTAAAGTTGAAAGAAGTGTTGTTTTCATATCATTGTAAGAGGTGGCATTCGAAATTACTTCCAAAGCTTTTTTGTAATTATTGCTGAAGAATAAATGGTATGATCCAACTGCCAAAACTGATGTACTGCTGCTTATTGCCAGTGTAGATTTCCATGATGATGATGATTCTTTTTTAATACCAAAAGAAACACTACTGCTCAACAGTGATTCAGCATCATCTGCTACAATTTTGCCGTATGAGCTACGTGAGGACTTCAGCTTACTCAAAAATTTTTTGTTCTCATTTTTTTCTCTCACTTTCATAGATATTCATAGATAAATTATTGTTTTTACAATCAACTGAGTTTCAAATTTTTTTAATTTTTATTAAATCAAATAAGAAACAATTTTTTGAATCATGCCTTTCAATAAAACAAAATTTATTAATGAAGTAAGTAACAAAGAATTAAAATAAATCCATTTTTCGACATTTATAGGAGCTCAAAGATCTTCAACCAATGTATGAACAAATGTTGAAACTAGAGAATGATATTGAAGTTGCTGAAAGGAAAAAATTTTGGTTTATGCTTATTGGCATTGTGATGTTGATTTTGTTTCTTTTCTTTATTATTTATAAACTTTTCAAATGTATTCGCAAAGCATATAATAAAAGTTTTTTTCTTGTTTAAAGGTAACGAAAAAATATTTTCTAAAAGTCTTTAAAATATACGTTTAATTTTTAGATAATTTCTGTCAAATTGATCACTCCGTCCGTTGTATCTGAACGTTTCAAGATTCGTGCTTCTCTTGCTAAACAAGCTCTTCGTCAAATTATATCTCTATAAAATTTGTTGTTGTTTTTGTTAATAATTGTAAAAATTTGTGTTGTTGATTTTTTTTCATATTCTTTCTTTTATAAATATTCTTCCTTTTTAGTTATTTTTTTAAGTTTAAAAATATATTTTTATATTACTTCTTCACACAATATAAAAACTGCTAAGAAAAAAGGGTAAAACGAAAAGTGTTTACGATAGCTGTAAAGAAACTTTCGCTCAAACCTTTTGACGACGGGTCAAAAACAGGGGCCGCGATCTCTTCAGAGAAAAAGGGTTTCTTGTTTGTCTTTTTCTGCTTTGTTTATTGCTTATTTAAACTGGGGGTCAACTGGGATGAAATAATGCTAATCATTTTTCAACATTGTATGTAAAAAAGCAGAATACAGTACTTAAAATTGAAAGCAATGAAAAGGAAAAATATTAAAAAAAACCAATAGCGAGATCAATGCCAAGGTCAAGTTAATGTTATGTAACAAGAGGAAGATTAAATCTTTAAAAATTTTTAAGATGGATGTAGATGTATGACTTTTGCGTTATTTTATCATATGTTGCAAAAAAAAATGTTTTGGTCTTTAAAATTAACGTTATTTGTTGCAATATTATTTGAACCATGCTTATGTTCAAATCCGAAATTTTTTATGGAATGTGATTTGTATTCACCAAAAGCATTGTAAGTATGTGTGTGTCAGCTTTAATTTAAGAATGTACGCTATTACAGAGTTTTTAATGGAACACAACGTGATATAAGAATAGTTTTACCTGATATGGAATTTAGTATTAATATGGAAGCGACAGTGATGTTAAATGACATTCCATCAAAACTGTTGACAGCAGATATAAAAACTATGTTTGAGACCACAGTCGATGAACATGACCATAAATATTATAAGCTCGTAAAACAATTTTTGTCTTCAAGGGTTAAAAGTATGTACTTAACCGTCCAAAACTTTCGTTATTGATGTTTTTCAATTGTGAAAACACTTTAACAAGTTGCAGTTAATTTAATGTTTGATATTTAGGAGGTCTTTTGGGAGATATTTTTTCATTTGGTGGCTCGATAGTTTTAAATGATGTGTTAAGTGAACCTGAAAATTTGAGAAATGCAAAAGAACGTCGTGCTGGAATTCTAATGGCAACTTTACGCAATAAGTTAATGATATTGAGCAATGAAAAGCTGAACAATCTTAAAATGTTATTGTTTAACAGAAGTTTATTTCATATTCCTTTTTTATCCGAGGTCGGTGTAAGACACCGCAGTGTCGAAAATAATAATAGTTTTAGCAATTAAATCAACTGAAAGCCGGATATGCAAATTTGAAGCAAACTATATTCAATGATGATTTAAACAGGATAAATTTAATAATTCAGATAAAACAGTATGAAGTATCCGGACAATTATGTCAGAAACATTTTTATGGCAAATTATTGAACGACACTTATATTTACCGAGAAAGCTATCAAATTGTTAGCGGAATTGCTGTAGATCAGTGTAACTCAATCCCGTAGCCATTTCAATCCCGTGAAAATCCCGTAATCCCGTCCCGTGGTCCTAAATTCCCGTAAAAAATGACCGAAAAATTGTCGTAAAAAATGATTTTCCCCGCGCAAAAGAAAGTTGCATTTTCTATGCATTTTGACATTTCGTGTACCAAAAAAATGTGCACGATTTATAAAAATAGCTCAAACTATTTTTATAAAAAAACAGGTTGAGCTATTTTGATTGTTCTTCTACTTTTTTTACGTAGCTTGTTATTATGAACAGAAAAGTGGCTATTTTGCATTACATTCATGTACTCTTTTTGGGTAGATTATTTTCGACGGGAATTTTGGGATTCCTGCGGGAATTCCGTGATTCCCGTCCCGTGGATATTTCTAAAAACACGGGAATTCCCGTTCCCGTGTTTTTCAGAAAACGGGACGGGA
>CABFKP010039388.1:0-12858 GCA_901779475.1 Panagrolaimus davidi
TCAGAAAATGGTTCAAGTCCCGAAATATCAAAATGAACAACAATTTCTTCATTATCAGAAACCGTTAAATTATGTGAGCAATAAATATTATTTGCATAACCAACAAGTCTTCCATTGATATCTTTATTTTTATTTGACCATATATTATTTACAAATGTACACCCTTCGTTTGATATATTCCATTCATTCTTGACCAGAGTAATGAGTGCTTCGAAATTATTTCCATTAAATTTTACCATTAAATGATTATCATTGTTATAATATGGATGTTGAAGTGCCAAAGTGCTGCTGCTAGAAATTAAAGAGCTAATTAAAAGAAATAATATGTTTTTATAAAGTTATTTTTAAACACATGTGTTTTAAGTATGTTGTATTACATCATCGTATCACTCTAAAATTATAGTTAGACATTCTTGTACCATATATGGTACAAGAATGTCTAACTCTATACTAGCATCCATTTAATTTTGAAAGCATAAAAGCAATTCGTTATACGGTATCAACAAAAGCAACATAAGTGAAGACGTTTTTGTTGAACCTTTTTATCAAAAAGTTTTTCGGTTTTGTATTCTTCCTTGCTGTTTTAGATTTTTAGACATTCCAAAATTTAGAAGTCAATGATTACAACATAATACATGAATGTTTAAAAGAAAAATTGCTTTTAAAACTTACTCAATAACATTATATTTTGTACTATTTATAATCCTTAAAATTTCACCATTTTGGCTATTAAAATTATGAATAACGACTTTAAATCCATATCCATATGGGCCTTTAAATAACCATTTACAATTATGCAAAAAACTTCCTTGCCCAAATTGATCATATTTTGAACGAATATAAATAATTTCTGATTCATCTGTTAATTCAAAAGGATTTATCAAACTAGCTGATTCCAAAGGACAATCAACGTCATAACTTCCGGTATCGTAGATAACAAAACCTTGGAAAGCATTATAAAGATCATCTTGATTATCTTCTTCTGTCACCGAAAAAAATATTTCAGTTTCGTTTTTCTCGATAAAATACATCAAAGTTGATGAATTTTTAGAGTGTTTACCACTAAAAGATTGGATAAATTTTGTATTAATTTATGAAGTTTTTTTTTACTTTTGAGTCCCAAATTTCAAGTAAAAGTCAACAAATCCATTTGTTAAAACAAAAATGAAATTTCCATTCTAAAAAATAACATTCAAAAGATAATAGCACGTGACTCGTTTTTAATTAGATTTTCAGCAAGCTCAAGCATTTTGAAAGAAGACATACTTCAACTATTTGGTCCTTTTGAACAAAAATATAAAACAAACATCTGAAGTAATTGTTAGAATTTAATGACTTTGGAAAACCGGGACTTTCAACAAAAACGATTTCATCCGCTTTTAATTCAAAAAGTTGATTCACAAAGCAATTAAGTTTGGTGTTACTTGCTTCACAAATAGACAACAAAAGAAAAAGTAAAGCATGAAAAAACATGCTATGGCAACTTAAATTCACTCAAAAATGACGTTTTTTTGTACATCATGGGTTTTGCCTTTTTTATGTGTTGCAGCTCTTCCTTCGACAGTATCGGTGATTTAAATCTTTAAAGTAATCCGATTTAAACAGGTATTATGCATGACTTAAAAAAATTTCTACGTTTCTCTTTATTAAGCACACAATTATCAACAAAACAGCGTATCAAAAGCAATAAGGACATTCTCTATTAAATCTTACAAAATTTTTGTTGACGTTTGCTTTCATTTTCTTTACTCGACTTAAAACTAAACTCTGTGGTTGGCAAAAAAAAAGTAAGAGGAAAATAACGTCAATAGTTTTATAAATATAATTGTAAAATATTTTGTTATTGATTATCAATTACTTGAAATAAGGAATCAACTAAATATGTATTCAAGAAAATAGAGTTTTCCCTCGGCTAATATCCTGTAAAGTTAGTAGTATGAAAGTGCAAGGGCAAAAAATCCATATTTTTGATGAAAAAATGAGACTAGAAAAATGTTGTAGTATGCGACAAACAAATGGAAGAAATATTTTATATCTTGTAGTTTGGTTCTCTCTCCCCTCCCTTGCTGTTCTGTTTAACTATTTTTGTTTTCAGTCATCTTTTTTTTATAAAAATATTTTATTCTTTTTGTTAAAAAATCTTGATAAAAAAATTGATTAATTTTGATTAAAATGTTACAAAACTCTGGTGATGGGAATTTGCCGGATATTCAACAACCAGATAATGAAAAACCAAAATGTGTTGTCTGTGGCGAATTTACAAATGGACAACATTTTGGAAAATTTAGCTGTCGAGCTTGTGCAGCATTTTTTCGTCGAACTGTTGCATCTAAAATGAAATATATCTGCAAATTTGATCAAAACTGCGAAATTTCTAAAGGTGAAAATTTTTATTTTTACTTTTTAAAAAGAAAATAATAAAAATCTTGGTCGCTAATTTGTAAATTTTAGATGTTCGTAACCTTTGTCGATTTTGCCGATATCAAAAATGTATGGATGCTGGAATGATTTCTGATGGTAAGTTTTTTTTGTTTCAAAAATAGATGTTTTTTTTTGTAAAAAACTTTTTTCTTGCTTTACATTCTAAGAAATTAAACTAAATTTACATTTTTTCAATTTCTGCTGTTGCTGACAACGAATTTTGTTAATTCTATTTGCTAAATTTATGTGAATTTTTTTTTTCAGCAGTACAAATCCATCGTGATAGTTATGGTAAAAGAAATGTACAAAATATTAGAACTGTGGATGTTGAATTGGAAGATCCAACACAAACAACAATTTCAACGAATAATGCTACCTTTGATCCATCATTAAATAACTATTTTTCTAATAGCACCCGCCCCACATTTGAGTCAATGGTAAGCAAAATGTTTTTATCGAATTAAAAAACCATATTTGCATAAGTATGATTAAATACAGTCAAATTATTTCTAATTTAATTTTGTATTATTTCAGAATCCGTCTATTAATTTTTCCAATAACCAACAACCAAATAATATTATTTTACCACATTTAACAAAAATGGCTGAAGGATATCATAAATTTAGAAGTTTAAGAAAAGCAAGTTATTCCCTTTTTATGGATATTCCAAGATTTGTGGATACCAAAGTGAGGAATTATATTTTATTAATAACCTTTTTAAACTGAAATGTTTTTAGAATATTCCTGAAAGTACATATTCAAATAATAAAAAAAGTTGTCAAGTTGAATCAAGTTTGGCATATGATATGTTAATAGAATATTTTGAACCATTTTCTGATTTACCTATGAATGATAAAGTAAGCAGTTTACACAGTATTAAATTTCTTATTAATCGTTTTTTTTTAAAAACATATTTTTATTTTTTTTCATTAAGATGAAACAACTTTAAATTTTTAGGAAAAACTTTTTGAAAATTTCCAAGCACTTTTTTCTTGTGCTGAAAAAGGTTATAATACTTCTCGAGCATACGGAAGCATAGAAGATAATGATAGATTAATTATGACTGATGGCGGATATATTAAACTTAGTGATATGACAAAATTTTATTCACATTGCGATGAAGTTCGTGGAGATCCAGAAGAAGTTGCACGGTAATTTTTCACTCATTATTTTTTTTGTTAAAACACACTTCTTTAAGATTCTTTGAAGCCTCCATTACTTATGCTGTAAAAATTGCAATTCCTGCTTTAACCAAAGCTGAAGTCGATGATTATATTATGGTTGCAATATATGGCCTTTGCCTTTTTGAAGAAGGTGTTACTGGTATTTCTAAAGAAACCCAAAAAATTGCATTAAATGTCAAAGATGTATTATTAAAAGAATTATATTATTATTTTCGAAACAAAAATTATAGTGATGAAGAAATGAATCTAAGAATGAGTAAAACGTTATTATTGGTACCAAAATTTCAAGTAAGTTTTATCAGTCACTTCGAAGATTTTGATACTCATTAATAAAATTAACATATTATTTCAGCAAATTACAAGACTTATTAAAGAAAATTTTCATGTTGCAGAAATATTTTTATTGTGTGAAACACCAAAAGCCTACAAATGATTGCCAAATTTGTATTTTTTTTCTATATTTGTTATTAAAAATTTTACGTTGCATTTGTGAAAAAAAAAACTTCCTTGAAAATTTTGTATATTTCGTTTGTCAATTTTTTATGAAATGTTAACTAAAAAATTCACAGACATGTGAATATTTTTTGGAGATATCATCAATTATTTTTAAGAACAAAAAAATGGGACTAAAAATGTCAAAACACATATTTTTGTTGCTGAACTTTTTTCTATCAAAACACGTTTTTTGTAACTTGTATTTTATGTTGCTCACACGATACAGAAAAAATGTGTTGTGTTTAGTTGAAAATACAAAATACTTTCAACAAAGAAATATGGCGCGTAAATTCCAACTAAATATTTATTAAAACTAAATGAAAAAAATAATTAAATTTCTGATTGTTTAAATGACAGTAATTTTGTTTTTAACAAGGAAGTATGAATTTCAGAAATACACAAACGAAATGAAAAAACCCGGTACAATTTTTACATGAATTAAAAGTTCAGGGGGTACTGCTTAAAGCAGGTTAGCTCATATGGTTTAATCATTTTTGCTGCATTCTATTTAAAAACTATTTTTTGACATTTTCGAACCACACAAAAAACTAATACAAGTTTATTTATTTAAAAAAATGCATTAATAATTATTTTTTAATTGAAGGCGGTTTAATTGGTTGAACACTTGTTATTAAAATGGAATTACTTGTTCGTTTCAAATAAAAATAATAAAATGATTTTCGAGCTGTTTCGCTAAAATTTGTTAAAATTGTTAGTTTGGTAAAAATCAAAAATTAAATTTACCTTAAAAGTATTAATGAAATACTTCTTGACCATGCACAGATATCAGCTGTTAAAGGAACAAGTTCAGCAAAAATTTCTTTTAATTCTTCATTGGTCTCAAAATTTGGTCGGAAATAACTATAAGCGCTTCGAAGTAATTGAGCTACAAATATTATACTGGAAATCACTGAAAACTTATACATATTTGAATTAAAAAAGTTCTTCAAAGTTTTTCAGAAATTAAATAATTTTTGAAACGTCTCAAACTTACAGAGTAATCTTATTTCTTGTTTCTTTATTTGTGAGGATGCCGATTTTTTCATTGAACAATATTTTAACAAAGAAAGTAAAGTAAAAAATCCTTCAATTAAAGTTGAAACAATATAAATATAAAAATTGGCTTTTACAATTATAGCCTTTAATTGGGGGTCAGATAATGTAAGGCTAATTTGACCATTATCCTTAAAAATGTAATACGATGGAATATGGAATCTATAGCAAAGATGTAAAAGTGGTACCACAAGAATAAATATTGTATGCCAATGATTTTTCCAAATCTGGAAAAAATTTGTTTTAAAAATTGCTTTTATTGTTTCGAGTGAATCATTTTGAGAAGCAGATTTCTGACACAAAAATTAACTATTTCGGCCGTTCAATATTTATTTCAAATTTGTTGTTCTTTGCAATATTTGTAAAGAATGCATTGAAGCTTCTCAAATTAATTGCATAATTATTGCAGTAAATTCTTTTCCGCTTGAGATAACAATATTTTTTCATAAATTTTCATTTTTGTTCTAATTTAAAAATTTTCTTACCGATCTATGCTGCATTGGAAGCCAAAGAACTGTAAAACGATTAAAAGATAGCAAGGTTTGACCAACAAATTGCAAAACAGAAAAATATGTAGCAAAATATGAATAAAAAAATCCCATAACATTTGAATATTTATAAATATTAATAAATAATCCCCATGCTGGAAAGCGAAGAAAAACTATGTACTGAAAAAGGAAAAGATGAAAATCCTGGTGTTACTGACATATATAACTTCAGAAAACAACGGTAAAAAAAGAATCATTTTCTCAAAAAAAAATCTTAAACTTTTTATATTGAAATTTTTGGTCTAAAAAAATCAGACTTACAGTTAAAAAGTAAATAATATCTGCCGCAAGCAAAATTCTATAAATGCCATAAAATGGACTATGAAAAACATTTTTTCTTTGATAAATCATAAAAAAAAGAATTGAAAAATGAAATACATAAAACCATATTTCGACCGCCGGCAAAACAATTACAATTGTTAAAACAAAAGACAACATCCTTTTTTAATGAAAAAGTTTATAAATAATTTAGTTTGTTATATTATATTTTTAATCAATAAAAGTTTTCGGCTGCTTTTATTTTAATCTCACAATTTTAATTATTTCGTATACCATTTTTATATTAAAGTGTAATGAGTTGAAAAAATGTTATTACTTGGAAACTTCAGTATTAAATTTTACAATTAAAAAATAAAAATGATTAAAGTTGCTTTGATTATAATTATACGAAAAGCGTGGGATTTAAAGACGGCGAATTGTAATGGAGAAAAAATTTGTGTTTGAAACCCGGAAGAGTTTTTTTAATAAAAAGTTGATGGGCACTATTGTAGTTTAATCCCCCCAATCCAAAAAACTTATAAAATCTCTTTTCCATTTTTTTCTGAAAAAATAAATGATTAATATGCAAATTTTTCCACTTTTTGTTAGAAAAAGAAACATAAGAAAAAGACGTGGAGGAATTTAAGTACAAAAGATGTCTCAACCTATAATTGCACTATAATTCCCCAACAAAATCGTGCTCGGATGGGGGATTTAAAAGCATTTGTAGGCTATGTACTATTTTTGCACATGTTTTCCCCCCAATGTTAAACAAAAAAATTATAAAATTATTATTCAAATTTATTGGGAGATTTTATTGCATTTGTACACTAATTGCTGAAGATGACGAAAAAAAAGAGAGATTTAGACAAAGTCTAAACATTTTGTTAATTAAAGCGACGAAATTACGGTGTTTATTTATTAAAAAGAAAACAGCCATTGACACTTGTTTTGTTAATTCAAATGAAGCATCACTACCATAGTAAACCATGATCGCATTTTTAAATATAAATATAAATTAAAATTTTTTTGTTTTAGTAATAAAATAATATCTTAAGATTTTAGTTAAAGTAGAGGGTCCACTTGTTATGAACATTATTACGACTGAAATGACCAACATTCAGTGAAAATAAATTTAAAAAAGCAGTGTTACGCATTTTTTTGCATTCTTCTCCATTTTGTGCCGGTTATTCCGACCGTAAACAACGTATGAAACGTGGAACTCGAGTTTGTTCCTTCTTTAATCAAAAGTTAGTCTAAGAACAAAATGTTAAATTTAGAATTGAATGGTCTCCAATAAAATGGAATTTAAAAAAAATATTTTTTTCGATAAAAACGTTTGTAAGTTTTCAGAAACCGATTCTTGGCAACAAAGTTAAAAAGCGTTTTTTCGCTTTTCCAATGCAATGTAGTATTATTATAATTTGCTGGGAAAATTTTTTTTCTTTTATTTTGTTATTTTCTATGTCAAATAGTCATATTAGGTTGGCAAATTATGTTGATATTGACTGATTTTTGTAAACAAATATAACAGAATCCTTAACTAAAAACAAATTGAACTTTAAAACATCTGCAGTTTCTTTTTTTGCAAAAAAATTGGAAGCAGCTGAAGCCATCGATAGAAATGTTTTTCAAAGATTTGAGAAAAACATGCAAAAAAAGAACCAAAAATTAATATTATTAAATAAAAAATACGGTACCCCACACTTGAAAGATAATTGGATTAAATGTAGCCAATTTATTTGTGAAAACGTGTAGTGTTATTTTAAATAAAAAGTAACACTTATAGAAGAAACCGAAGTACATAAAAAGTTATTTACTTCAATTGGTATACCTAATATTCTATCTATTTTTGTGTTTTGCGTATTTTTTATTTTTCTTTTTCTTTTAATTTGACACTTGTGTTGTATAAACGTTGACCCTGGGAAAAAAGACTTATTAAATCGTAAAAAACAATTTATTTCATAATTTACGGCGACAGCTTTGGCATTTTTCCGCATCCCACAAAAAAATTTTTGTGTTTATTTTTTTCATATAAACTATTATTTTAAATTGACTACCATCATTCAAAATTTGAATTTATAAAAATATGACATACACGATTGAGGAAGTCCAATATTTTGGATCACGGTTACATATTAATACGTTTTTGGGAATTATTTTTAATGGTTTAGCTGCTTATATAATTTTAAAGTATTCTTCACCAATAATGGGAAATTATAAATATTATATTTTGTCTACAGTATTTTTTGCCTTTCTTATGGATTTTCATATAAGCTTCATTTTTGGGATGTTTCCATTGTTTCCATATAATGCAGGATGCCCATCTGGGATAGCGAGATATTTGGGTCCATTTTGGGGTGGAGCAGTGCAACTAGTGAGTTTTATTTATGGCCTGTATTAGGCCCCACTGAAAAAATTAGTGACGAAAAAACCTCATCACTGATGCATATATAATTGACAGTAATGGAGCCGTAATGAAAGCGGCACTTTTTGGTTACTGCCAATGAAAAATGCGTCATCGATGAGGGCATTTTCGTCACAATCTGCCATAAATTCACCATTGGTTTTTTTTGTATAGGTGTCATAAATTTTCGAATATTGTAACAAATGCCTTAAATTTAATTTAATGGACCTGAACAGATTTTTTAATGACAATTTTTAGGGTATATTACATTTTACATTATCATTTTGTGGTTTATCAATATTTTTTGGAATTGCTTATCAGTATTTATCTATTACAAATAATAGCCATTTTTTGAAAACTTTAAAAGGTGGCATTTGTGTTGCATTATTTATGCTTTTTTATCCACTTCCATCATTTGTTCTTTATCTCCAAAATTACAGTTATCCTCAATTTTTGGAGCATTTAAAAACCAATGATCCAAATTTAGTTGAATTTTTTCTTGATGCTGCTTGTGATGGACAGATAATTACAAGAACAACCATTGCTTATGTGGTAATTTGCAATATACAAATTTTAACTGTATCAACAACAACCACAATTTTTTTCTACAAAATTGTAAAAAAGTTGTCGGAGGAAAAATATCGAATGTCAACAAACACTTTAAAAATGAGAAAACAATATTTTAAAGCTTTAATTATTCAATTTCTTTTACCTGGATTTTTTGTTTTGGTGCCAGTGCTTTTTTTGATTGCAATGATTGTTTTAAATGTTGGGAATATTAGCGGTAAGATTTTTTTATTATTTCATACTTATGATTAATCCATCTAAAAAAATGGGCTATGTAATTATTATCTTTTAGTTTACTCTCAAATATGTATCCAATTTATGTCATTACATTCAGTTGCAAATGCATTAACAATTATGACTGTTATAAAATCATATCGACAAGTTTTCATTAGATGGTTTGCAACATTATTTCACAAACATAAAAACGAAATCACAGATGCCAAAAGCAATTCTTACTTTGTTCAATAATTTTTGAGCTTTATAAATAGGAATTTGTATATTTTATATAATTATTTTTAAAGTCTTTAACTGTAATGTTTTTTTATAAGAATTTTGATTGTATTAACTGAAATACAAAAACAAACTTAATATTTGTAAAAAAAATGCTCGGAAAGCTTTGTAAAAAATCATCTTAAAAAATGAAGAAAATTTGTTCTTTGAATTCGTAAAATTTTAGAAAATGTAAAGATTTTCGAAGGGCTTTGAGAGTACAAAAGCTTTTCCAATTAAATAATAAGAACTTGGACAAACTTTCTTTTTTGAAAATAAATAACAAATTATTACTTGATTCCCACCAAGAAAAATAGATGGAATGTCATTATAAATTTAGAAAACAATTGCCTTTTTTCAACTTTTTGGCTATAATTACCTATGTTCAGTTTTTCTTTTAAACATGAATGCAAAAAAATTGGTAGACTTTAAAAATCGAGATACAGAAGCATTTAAAAAATCAACTTTTAAGATCTTTTTATTCTTTTTTGTATTATCCAGATATTTTTAGTGAAAACTGGAAAGTGGTTCTCAAAAATAAAAGTAAAAATGCGACAAGGAATTGTTATTTTGTGTTCCGTTTTTTCATTTAACTATAAACAAAGAAAAATTCTGTGATTACATCTTACATGGGTAATCTTCAGATTGATCGATGATTTTACCATTGGGAATCCTTTTTTGATGGTTTCCATTTTGGAATGAAAAAATATTTTTAATTTTAAAATTATTTGGCAGGGGTGGGTTATTACAGTATTTATTAAACACAGCACACATAAACAAATGTGGTTTTACAGAATTTTTTTAGTAATTTTTTCTTATGACCTTTGAATAAATTATTTTTCAGAGCAATTGAAATGTCAGAAAACACCTGTAAAACTTTTTTGTGTAATAAAAAAACAAGGTTTTAGATAAATATTAAACTATGTTAAAGCCAAAATTCCATATCTACATTAAGTGAATTAAGTATCGTTTTTTATTAAGCGTTTTCAAAACAGAGTTGTACAAGTTAAAAACAGATTGATTGCTTTATGTTAAGCACATCTTCGACCTCGATAACTAAAAAGCAGTTATTCGATGCAAAAGAAATTTTTGATCCTGAATTTGTTGCATTTTATTCAAATTTAATTCATAATATTTGTGGAATTTCTATGTTTTTAACATTTTTGCTTACATATATTATAATCAATAAAACTCCACAATTTATGTCAAATTTAAAAGTATATTTAATTCCGTATTGTATTTATTCTTTTATAATCGAAATTGTATTTCTGACTTATACTCCAATGATCTTACATCCATTTACATATTTTTATCCAACAGGAATTGTAAAATATTTTCATCCAAAATTAGCTATAGTTTTTGTGGCATTTGGTGCCACAGCAGCAATATCTTTGATTGATTGTAGTATTGGAACAATTTTAGAAAGGGCATTCGTTTTAAGAAATGTTGAAAAATTTACAAATGGATTATCAAATATTTTTATTCCGTACTTAAATCTTACAATGACTTTCAAAATCCCTTTTTCAATATATGTTGTTTTAACTTTTTCCTGTTTTTGCTGCTTTTTTGCTGCTATTTTAGAAACGTTTGTTCAACCTTTATATGCCTATTTTCTTGTGCCACCTGAAGATATTCCAAATGTTGTTGGATCTCATATTAATGGCCTCGAAAAATTCATAAATTTGGAAGTTTTATTAGTTTTTCAAGGTGCTGATAAAAATACTTTACCAGTTTCGATTATTTTTGTTGGATTATTTGCAACAATTCGTGTAGTTATTACTGGGCTTTTAATTCCATATACCGGTTATAAATCATATAAACTACAATTTGTTATGTCTTCAGAAACAAAAAAGAGTAATTTAATGCTGCTTAAAATGTGCTTTTTACAATTTACTGGTTTTGCATTCTTTATTGGTCTTCCAGTTTTT
This sequence comes from Panagrolaimus davidi, assembly GCA_901779475.1. Taxonomy (NCBI): domain Eukaryota; kingdom Metazoa; phylum Nematoda; class Chromadorea; order Rhabditida; family Panagrolaimidae; genus Panagrolaimus; species Panagrolaimus davidi. Next base: position 11,351 of record CABFKP010039388.1, read on the forward strand.
ATTTTAACTTTAATTTTTTGGTTTAATCAATCTCAAAATATTTATGTAAATTATTGTTTTGTGGTAATGAACTTTTTTAGCATTTATGATTCTATAATTACTATACTTTGTATTAAACCGTATCGAATGTTTGTTTTCTCTTTCTTTAAATTTGGTGGAAAGAAACAAACGCAAATTACAACTGTTGTTATTCCGAGTTTTGGGAGATAAAATTGTTGTAAATATTTGATATTGCGTAATAAATCTATTTTTGACTTACAAAGAATTGACAAATTTTTTGCAAAACATATAGAACAAATTTAGTAAACAGCCATTTTGTTTGACGACTGTTGAAAATTCTTTAAAAAACAGATGCAAAAAAAATGTTATTAGAAATATTTATTCTTGGAGGAAAATTTTATAAGGCAAAAAAATTTATTATTAGCATACGTTTTTTTGTGTTTAAGCATGCATTTTAGTAGTCTTATAATTGTTCATGTCAAAAGACAAAATCTTTTAAAAGAATTGTATTTCAAAACAGAAGCTTATCAAATATAACACTTTTTTAAGCTTCTGTTTAAATTATTTAAATGACGTTAAATAATTTAAATCAAAGCAAAGACAAACGTATGTCAATTAAAAAATAAAAATAATTGGAAAAAACAACCATAAAGTTGGTCAAAAAGATACTTATTATATGGAAAATTGGAAAAATGGAAACAATAGAAAACCAGTTTTTAAAATGTTTAGAAAATTATTGAATTTAAAGATATATCCATTTTTTTAAATATAACACAAGAGTTTTTTACTTTTGAATTAACTAATTAAAATGTCTCAGAAGTAACAGATGTGACATTTATTGAAATGTCGTTTTTAGTAAAAGTCCATTGACTGCCATTTAATGTTAAAACTATTATGGCTTCTTTATTTGCTTGTCCTTCGGCTGCAACAATTTCACCATTTAACTAAAATGGCATAGTTTGCTTTTTTAGAATGAAACAAATAAACTTATTAGAACATTTTAAATTCATTAATAGTAATAAACGTACTAAAATAATCCGGGGAGCATCAGCTGTTCCTGTTGCAGGGAAGGTTATTGTCGTTTTTGTTATTAAATTGCCATCATCTTTTGTATCTGGACCACGGATCGCATCATTTGATATTGTTAAAGCAGGAGACGACATTTTGTCTTTTATAATAAAATTTTTTATGGAATCAATAAAAATTAATAAAAAATGAAACCAATTGTTATTACATTTTTTTTGAAATGTGCTTTTTTCATTCAATAATGTTATTATTTGGATAGCTGATTTTTAAAATAATTATTTGATGTCAAACATAAAAAAGGTTAAACCTATTTTTTATTTGAAGAAGAACGAAGCTATCAATTGTCAAGGACTTTAAACTAGTTTTTTCAGTACTACCATAATAGACATATTTTTAAGTCAAATTTAAAAAAAAAAGAGTACAAAATTTCATTATTAAAAAAGAATAACGAAATCAAAGTATTTATGTTTTTGAATTTATCC
>CABFKP010039397.1:0-12860 GCA_901779475.1 Panagrolaimus davidi
TTTTTGAGATAAAAATTGATCACATTTATGTTGAAGAGATTTAACTTGATAAAATTCTGATAAATCAACCATTGAAAGAATATTTTCATCAATGATAGAACAATTTCCAGAATAAACAAAAGTCAAAAATTCATAAAAATCATTGAAAGAATATGTTTCAATTTTGATAGTTTCTCCAGTATTCCATGTATCAGATACCATTCTTTTCAAGACTTCAGAAACTGATGCAAGCATAAATTTGTGAGCATGAATAAGCTAAAAAATAAAAATTATTTTGTTATTGACCGTCACGATCTGCAGCACATTGATTAATGATATAATTTATTTAAAAAGTTTGGTAAACATTCAAAACAAATTTTACCAAAAAATATATTGCTTTAGAAAAATGTTTAAAATGCTTACTTTTCCTTCAATATCAAAAGTAACATCAAAAAAGCTTTCTTCCATATTTTGAGATTTAAACATTTGATATCTTTCATCCAAGAATCGAGCCATATTTGCAAATCTGTAGAAAATGATTGTTAACGATTTTTTGCAACAACAATAAAACATTGAAAATCATATTTCGACATATGTTACGCGTTTAACTCGCTTTTGTCGCTCGATCTTGTAAAAAACTCGTATTTAAAAATTTAACAAAAACACGGTGTGTTGCGCTAAGTCGTCGTGCTTAAGAGATAGACACACATTGGCCTTCTATCTCATTTGAACTGAAAATTTGAGCTACTTTATAATATTTTTTTGCAATTTTTTAGTTGGATTATATTTTTGGGGTAGTAAACTTATTTTTAAGATAAAAAATAATATCTAAAACAGCTTGGATGTCTCAGAGATAGGGATCAAAAATTCAATTTCTTTGACTAGACACTTTTGCAGGCGTTCGACACACCGTGAAAAACCTTGAGAAACGCATTCGTAGTGGCACTACTATCTTTCATAAAAAATAAAACCAACCTATTTGGATTGAGTAATGTTTGTGATGCCTTAAATTCTGATACTTGTGGTGCAGGGACTTTATCTGATTGTTGTCTTGGAAATTCAAATGGATTCTATAAATAAAAATCAATATATTTCCAAATGGCTTTAAAAGTTACATGTGATGTTGAACCATTAATACCATAATTTCCACTATTCCATAATCTTTGGCCATTTTTAGCTTCGACAGAATATTTATATGCAGAAAGTGAAAGAGTGTTTTTATTTGGTGAATCATCTTTTTTCTTCCATTGTTTTTCATTGCTTTCATTTTTGATTGAATTAAAAATCTTCCAATCATTTGATTTCTTTGAAACAAAATCATTTTTACTCTTTTGATTTCTTTTATCCGTAATTGAATCTAACGCTTTTTTTGGGGCTGTAGTATCAAAGAATTTTTCGGTGTATTGATAACTTGACAATGTTTTCCTTTTCTGCGTTAGTTTTTTTTAAGATTTTAATAGAAAAAATTAAAGAAATCAGAATCTCAAAAGGAAAATTGCAAAATCGATGCTTAAATGCAGTTTTTGTGGAGGAATAAAAAAACATTTTTAAAAAACGACTGAAGGTAGAGATAAAAATCGGAATTTGTTTTCGAAGGATTTTTGGTGATTTTGAGGGCAGAAAAAATCGCTTTATACAAAACTTATGAAGATTTTTATCAATATTAAAGATGACTAACTGAAATGAAATGAGGTAAGCAGAATTGTTTCAAATATTGTTGCAGGTGCTTCAAGCGTTTTTTGAGAATTGCGTAAATTTTTACATTTTAGAGTTATAAACCGTGGACAAACAGCATATATAAAATGAATCACATTTCAAAAAACTTAAAGGGACAAACAATTTTTTAGTTTCAAAAAATTAATCATTCTTTAAACGTTTTATGCAAACCTGTCAAAATATTTTATCAGTTTTAAAAAGGTTAAATATATCTGTTGATTACTGTATTATTTTTTCATCAAAAATATAGCAAAACTCTGTTAAAATATCCATGAAACTAATTTTTTAACATTCGAATATTCAATGCAAAAAAAATTTTTGCGTTAAATTTTAAACTAATTTTAAACAAGACACTGCAGCCTTTTTTAACGTTATCGTAACCCTCATTTTTCTTTGTTGAAGAATTGAAATCGAATGAAATGTTTTTTGATTGAATTAAATCAATTTTTGAATATTTTTGATTTGCATTTAAATTAATATTTTTGTATTGATTGAAAGAATCACCATTAAAAGAAGTAAAATTTTCATTTCCAAAAAGATTTGATTTATCTTTAAAAAATGAGAAATGCTTATTTTTTGTTGACATCTAAAAAGCAGAATTATAAAATAATAAATTACAGGAAGAAGAACGAGTTGAAAAGGAACTCATATCTGGACAGCCCCAAATAAGAATGAAAAGTTTTCTTTTCTTTCATTTTGAAGGACGAAAGAAAAGAAAACTACAGTAATCGCAAAACAAAATATATTTCTAAAAAAAGAACTTTTGCTTCAAAAATGTCTTTCTTTTTATATTACTTTTTAGAGAGAAAATGTGTCCTTAAATCAAATTGGGGAAAAAAACCCAAAAAGAGGATCATGCTGCAAAACTTTTATTTTTCCGGGACGGGCATGAAACTTTTTCCTTTTTTCATCCTTAATTGAAAGGAATTTTAAAAATTACCAAGTTTAAGGGGAATTTTTTCATTAAACTACGAAAAGGATATCAGGAAAAAAATAGTTTACTTTTAAAAGACGAAAGAAAACAAAAACTATAGTAATCACGAGCGCTAATAATCGCAAAACAAAATATAACTACATAAAAAGAATATATGCTTCAAAGCTGTGAATCGTCTCTTTTTTATATTACATTTTTGGAGGCGGTGTTTGTGTAACCTTCTACAGCTTTCACTTCTTCTATTTCAGCATTTTCCCATTTCTAAGAAACTCTTTTAAAGGCTCCGTAAAATTTTAAAGAAAAAAACTTTGAAAAGAAATAAAAAATTGGTGCAAAAATTCACAAAAAGAGTAACAGCTTTTTACCATAAGAATGATGCAAAAAAGAAATGAGCATCTTTAGTTGCTCATTTTTTCGATGTTTACCACTTCGTTTTTTCGTTTTGCAAAATTTGAATGAAGTCACTAATGATTCTGTTTATGCATTTCACAGATGAAAAATTTGTCGCAAAAAATTTCTTTTGTTTTCATTTTTTTCCCAAGCTTTTTTGCAAAAACAACGATAAAGTTTCTGCTTTAGTTTTTTCAAAAAACCGATTTTTTTTGTTTTTCTTTGTTTACAAAATAGCGAAATTTTCAAAGTTTTCTGTAAAAATTATGGTTTCGAAATGAAAAAAATTAATCATTTTTTTTAAAAAGCAAAACGTAGATCTTGTTTTTGGAAAAAAAGGTTGCAAAAAAGTTTGGGAAAAACTGAAATAAAAGAAATTTTCTTGCGACAGATATGTTTCATCTTTTTTATACGGTAGTTTAAAAGCTTATTGACGAATATATTTTTGTTAAAAATTTGAAAAAGCAAATATGTTATTTTTCATAAAAATAGAAACAAATGCCCAAATATTCGCTTAAACAAATCTGAGTATCAAAATATTTTATAAAAACAAAGTTATTTTGAAGCACATGAAATCGTTAATAGAATTTATAATTACTATATCTGACCGAAAGAAACGAAAAATTAAAAGAAGAGTTTATTTTTTTCCCGAACATACAGAAAGAAACAATAAAAACACGATGAAAAAAACAATAAAAAGCATACAAATAGTTGACTCTCCATTTTCATTTGTACTTTTAACTAAAAACGTAAATATTTTTAATTGTTCATAAAAAATCAAACACACCTTTGACATCTGAAGATTTACTTGCATTAACACTATTCAAAATTTCACTTAATTCTTTATAAGAAAAAAGAAAACCTTTTTCAACTAAAATTATAGCGTTAGTTTTAGTGCTTTAATTTTTTAACAAAACATACCAACAAAAGTGATTAAAAAATCTAATTTCATTTTCTTAAATCGAATAAACGGTAAAATTTCCGTTAATTCTGATTTGATTTTATCATTTAAATTATATGTTTCTTCATTTGATTCAGATTGTTTCTTTTTAGCTTGTTTTTCTGCCCATTCATAAATCTTAAATATGAAATAAGTTTGAGATCCATTCAAATACATATTAATAAATATATTACAAACCTTTTCAAACAATTTTTCTTCTGAAACAAATCGATCTTCTAATTTAACAATTTTTTCAACGGTACTTTTCGAAGTTTCCATAAATCCATTAGATTCAATCAAATTTATTCTTTTTTCTTTCATCGACTTTGAAATTGCTTTTTCAAACATTGGTAGAGAATAATTTGATAAAGTTTCAAAAAATACAAGAATGTTTTCTTTTGTATATTCTTTTTTTGACAAAAATTCGTCACATTTAATTTGCAATTCTTTAACTTGATAAAATTCTGATAAATCAACCATTGTAAAAATATTTTCATCATTTAATTTACAATTTCCAGAATATAAAAATGTTAAAAATTCATAAAAATCATTGTAAGAATTCTTTTCAATTTTGATTGTTTCTCCATTATTCCATGTATCAGATATCATTCTTTGTAATACATCCGAAACTGATGACAGCATATATTTGTGAGCATGGATTAACTGAAAAATGAAAAAGAGTAGGATAAACAGTGTTGTATCTTCCACTTTTTTTCGACTCCGGAGTCGATTCGGCAATATTATTTTTCTTTAGAAATTTATGGGCAAAAATAATCTTAAAATAAAATACATTATTTAAACGAAAAATTTTATTAGAAATCGAGAAAAACAGTGTTGATCTTTTCTAATTTTGTAATTAATGACTGTGAGCTGAATCTTTCGTTATTATAAATACTTACTTTTCCTTCAACTTCAAATTTCAAATCAAAATATCCATTTTCTGGATCTTGAGATTCAAAAGTTTCAAATCTTTCATTGTTTAATTGAGTCATTTACGCTTTGGAAATCGACTAAAAAATTATTTCTCTAAAAAAATGTGCATAAAAAAAGAGAGAAATAAGAACGAAAAAAATACAGAACAATCAGCAACAAAAAAGGCAAAAAATGAAAGTGTAAAATAAACAGAAGACTTATTCAGAGTAAAATAGGCAAAGAATATTAGAATGAATGGAACTAAAAATTTTTTCAGCAGCAATATGGTTTAGCAAAAATATCATCAAATAAATTGATCTGTCCATACGTACGTATCCTGACTTAGTTGACCAAGCAACCAAAACAAAGGCACTTCAGTAGTTTTGAAGTGCCTTTGTTTTGCGCCACCCAAAAACAAAAAATTTCTTAAGCAAAAAAAATTTTATGCAAAAGAAGAAGAAAGTATAAACTACAATAAAATAATAAAAAAGTATAAGCAATAAAAGTAAAAATAAATACAAAAACTTGAGGAAATCGGAACCTGTTTTGTATCATCATCTGTTGCCATTGGAAATGAGCCATTTATTGTTGTTGTCGAAGCATTAACATTTGCATTTGTTGACTCATAAAATTTTGTTGCTGTCGAGCTTCAATGAAGGGATTTCAGAATAAATTTGGATTGACGAAACACTTTTATCCCAGTCAATAGATAAAAAAATACAGCTCCTAAAAAAAGAATTTCCAGTAAGACTTCTAAAGGTTTCTTTTTGCACTCAACTAATTGATGAAATAAAAATATTATTGTTGAAATATGTCCAGCAAAACATATAATATTTATCGTAATTTCAGTGAAATAAATTATATTAAAAAAAGATGGATGCATTTTATGGAGGAAAAAAAGTGAAAGAAAGTTCTTTCACATGAAAAATCAAAAAAAAGTTTAAAAATTCAATTATTTCTGTTGAATTTAAAAAGGAGCATTAATATTAAAAATGACAGGTTGTTTTATAGTTTCTTTAAAATGAAAAGTTTGGATTTTTGACGCTTTTTTTTTAAATGAACAATTTTTAGAATTATAATTTACGTTAGATTTATTTATACTAGTAAAATGGATGTTAAACAAGTCAATCATTGTTTTTGATTGTAAACCTTTTGAGTAATAAATATTTTATTGCTCTTTTCGACACAAATTGTAACAGTCTATTTTTTTGTAAAAATCAGCTCTTTTTTTAATGTAAGGTCATACGAATATTGCTAATATGACAAAAGTAGATTTCTTCCATTTTTTTCAACTTTGAATATAAAATATGTTAACACATTTGTCAATTGTTTATCATAAAAAAACTCTAATAAAAATAATAGAAAACCTTTTTAACTTCAAAAACAATCGATGTCCGCCCTTAATTTTTTTGGTGAAAAAAACTGATAACAAAAGTGCTGTCAATTTTAACGTAAAGAAACATTTTAAGTGGCATTAAAAGTTGATTGGAAGAGTTTTATACATTTTCTGTGTTAAAATAAAATGGCTCAAAAATGTCAACTTTGTGATGAAAGATTAGAAATTTTTAAATCCCAAGACCAAGAAAATGGTTACTTTGATTTAAAGTTTGAAGTTGAAGGAAAGGTAATTCTTATGGTTTAAATATAACTTATAAAACATGTATAAACCCGGTTAGGAAGACGTTTTTTAAAAACAAATGAAAAACCAATTTTTTCTTGATTTTTAAGTGACGTAAGAAAAATAAATATTTCTAAACGGAATTACTTTTTTTATTAAAACATTTTAACTTTTTAAGATTATTTTTGCTCATAAATTTATGCTTGCATCAGTTTCGGATGTTTTTAAACGAATGATTTCGGATATTTGGAATAAAAAAGAAACCATTGAAATTGAGACATATTCTTACAAAGATTTTTATGATTTTCTAAAGTTTATTTATTCTGGGAAATGTGAACTCAATGATAACAATATTTTTGTGATGGTTGATTTATCAGAATTCAATCATATTAAATCCCTTCAACAATCATGTGATGAATATTTGTCAAAAAAAGAATTTACAAAAGAAAATACTCTCGTATTTTTTGAAACTTTATCAAATTATTTATTGCCGTTATTTGAAAAAGCTATTTTAACTGCAGTTAAACAAAAATGTCCGACCTTTGTTGAATCTGCGGAGTTTATGGAAGCCTCAACAGAGACAGTCAAAAAGATTGTTAGCTTTCAAGATCGATTTGTTTCGGAAGAAAAGCTTTTTGAAACTGTATGTTGGCTTTAATCATTTTTTAAATTAAAAAACACAAAAGGTTAGAATATTTAAGGTTTACAAATGGGCAGAAAACCAAGTCATCAAAAAACAGAACGAAACAAATGAAGAAAATTTAAATATAAACGATGCAATCAAAGCCGAGATTGCCGAGTTTTTGCCGTATTTTAAATTTAAGAAAATGGGACCACGTTTTTTGACTGAATACGTTGGTATGTGATTTTTTTTATTAAAAGTATTACATTTTTTTATTTCACTATTTTTTAGTAAAAAGAGGTTTTCTTTTTTCCTATGATGAATTGAGTAATATTTTGGGAAGTATTCATGATGTAAAAGGTAATTTTGTAGTTATGTTAAAGTAAACAATATTTTTTTAGTAAAAATTACGAATTCTGTCGGAAATTCAATTTGTGGTTATCTTCAAAACAATAGTGCGATTGAAATTATTGAAACTTTAAAGAATCGGGAATCTGATAATAGCTATCATGATTCCATTTTTTGGAAAACAAAATGCAAGCAACCTTCAACTTCAAGTCCATTAAAAAAGAGAGCTGGAATTGAATGGTATTTAGTTTATTTCTTTAATGGAGATATTGGAGTAGGAAATTCTATTGAAATTTATCAATATACTTATTTGCTTGCTGAAATGACTGCAGAAACAGATTTTAAAGTTACACCAAAATGTAAAATTGAAATTCAATAACATTTTTGTATTTGATTTTTCTTTGATTGTTTTTGAATAAACAAAAGTTTTTTATATATTTTGTGAGATTTAGAAAAAAAGCGACAGAGAAAAACTTATTTCCAAAGTTTTCAACAAATTTTAAAAATTTCTATTGAAATTTTTTTTATAAAATTATTATTATTATTTATTCTGCAAGCCCGAACACTTGCTGATTAAAAAAATATGGGAACGCTTCACGAATTTGCGTGTCATCCTTGCGCAGGGGCCATGCTAATCTTCTCTGTATTGTTCCAATTTTAGAATGTGTTCGTTTGGATCGAACTACTACGAAAAAAACTGCATAGACCTATGTTGAACATGCATTTTTTAAGCTTTCAACGTAAAAAGATTATCCGATAATCCGAAACTTTGCATTCGCATAAATGACTCCGAAAATCTACAAAGTGTTGATGTGTTCTGCAAACAGCGCAACGCCTAAAAATTAAAATACTTACATGTCGAAGTTGTCTTTCTCGAATACAATATGCAATAAAAATTATAACTGCAGAAGCAAATACAATTCCATAAGAAACTGCCGCAGGAAACCATACTGGAACTGGAAGCGGTGCAATACATTGTCCGAACATTTTTTTTACTGTTAATGAAAAAATGTTTTAATTTAAGAACGAAAAGTGGAAAAAGAGAGATAAAAGACAAAAACAACAAAAATTTTCATTCAGAATTTGGGCATGTAAATAATAGTCTGGCTAATTATTTGCAAAAATTTGCATTTAATGTTCGCACAACCATTATTCATGAATATTTCAGTGATCTTTGCCGATATTGAATAGTGTTTTAGATATTTTTTTAAATTGTGAAAACTATTTTAAATATAAAACTCTGCATTTAAATAAAAGAATATTTTTTAAAAAAAGATTTATTTACAAAATTTGACACAAAAAAAACAAAAGCAAATAAAAATGAATTATACAATTTCAATTTTACATTTCGGAGTATAACTAAAAAAGTATTTTTCAAGGAACATTTCAGCAATAATAAAATGTCTTTCACAAATATGATTTGCATTTACAACAGCAATATCTCCATCAGGACAATAAACTAAATACCAATGAACACTAACTCTTTTCTTTAATGAACTTGGTATTAATGGAATTTTGTTGTTTGGATTTTTCCAATAAATGAAACAATCCTTTTCATTTTCTGATAAACGATTCTTTAATAATTGAATAATTTCGAAGGCAGAACTTTCACGTGAAATATATCCATAAATAATATTTCCATTTTGACATGTAATTTGAACTGAAAAATGAAAATTAATTTTTCGTAAAAAAAGTTATATAAAATTTTACCTTTAACATCAGAAAGAAGAATAACATGAAATTGATTATAAGCAAAAAGAAAATCTTTTTTAACTAAAAATTCTCAGAATAAAAAATTTTAAAACATGCCATTTTAAACATACCAACATATTCGCTAATAAACGAAGAATCCATATGTTTAAATTCAATATTTGATAAAAATGGAGTAATTTCAGCTTTGATTGCATCATTCTTATTAAAATTTTCATCATTTCTTTTTTTCATTGCTTGATTTTCTGACCATTCGTATACCTAAAATTTTAACAACATAAATTAAATTCAACATGAAAAACGATTAAAAAACATACAATTTGAAACGTTTCTTCTGGTTGTACAAAATCATATAAAACAAGATCTCCAATAACAGATTTATCAACATTCAAAAATTCACTATATTTTATCAAAGTTGAAAAATTTTCAGAAATAAAAATATGCATAGGTTTTTTCATTTGTAACAAAGAATATTTGGCTGAAATTTCAATTAATTGAAAAATATTTTCCATATTTATCGTCATTTTTGATAAATATTCATCACAATATTTTTTGAATGAATTAACTTGATAAAATTCTGCGATATCGATCATTGCAAAAATATTTTCTTCTGTCAAAGAACATTTTCCAGTATAAATAAAAGTTAAAAACTCTTTAAAATCATTAAAAGAATAATCTTTGATTGGAATTACATTATCCTTTGAAATCCATCGATCAGAAACCATTGATTCAAAAGTTGTCGAAATTGTTGATAATCGAAATTTATGTGCATAAAGTTTCTAAAATAATAGATTTTGAAAATTTTTAAAAATAAAAAACTTACTTTTCCTTCGACTTCAAAAACGACATCAAACATTTCAGAATTTTGAGATTCATTGTATTTTCTTTGCATTGTATTAAGAAAAAATGTGGATTTTTTTTTAAAATAAAAATTTTTGTAAAAAAAAAATCTAAAAATGTTTCCAATTAAAAAAATAAAGAAAATTTCGTTCTACCTAAAATTTTGTTAATTAAAGAAATTTTTTTATTTTCTATTTTGTTAAAATAAAAAGCAATGCGGCTAATTTTTACTTCCTGCTGAGACAACAGAGACAGATTTTCTTTCGATTTGTTCCATTTATATGAAAGTTGCAAAAAAGGTAAAAACTTATCGATTTATGCGTTTCTTTCACTCAAAAGAATTCATTTTTTTAGTAATTTTAAAATAATCTAAATTTTTTAAGAAAACAAAATTGCATTTCAAAACGGTGTTTTTTCAAAGAAAAGATTAATTTTATATGGCTTTCAATGTTCTGCATTCTTTTTATTTGTCAATCAGAAAAGAAAAAAATCATCAGAAAACATGGTAAAATTTGGTGATAACTTTTATTCATTTTGTGTAAAGTCTATCAAAATCGATTAACTTGTTTTTTTTCGTTCAAAAAAGAGTTTATATGGATTTTTTTGATGAATCTATTTAATAAAGACTCATTTTTGAGATTTTAGCGAACCCCAAATATGGCTTCCAAAAATATCAATAATGACATTTATTTCTTTTGAAAAGTGCTTAACTCTAAAATTCAATTTCGAATATAAAAATGTCATATAAAAACTGAAGAGGTGATTCCTTGTTTTTTAATTTGCAGGTTAGATAAATAACATTCTTTTTTTAACCTTTCTATTCCAATTTGAGCCAAACATTCTTTGAAAAAATATCTATGAAGTCGTTTGTTATTTCAACATACCTTAACTTTTTATGTACAACAACAAAAAAATTTTTTCCCGTAAAAAACAATTTTCTTTTCTTACAACAAAATTGGCTTCTTCCACTTTTCTTTTTTTCTTTTCTTCCGCTTTTTTGAGTCATTTTGCCCTTCGGCCTTTTTTTCATTTTCCACCTTCGATGTTTTTTCTTTTCTTTCCTATTGTGTCCATTTATAAAAATGAACTTTTTTTTGTTAAATCCCTTTTTTTAAGCTTTCAAAAAAAAGTAGCCCTTTAAAAAGAAGCGGGAAAAAGACAAAGAAATTTTTGCCGTGGACAACCTTTTTTAAAACATGGATGAAATAAAATGGAAGGTGGGCAGTTTATAACTGGTCAGCAGCAAAAAAGAAGGAAGAAAGTAAAGGTTGCCGCGGAAACAATTTTCTTTGCGCCTTTTCTTGTTTTGGGATTTCTCTTTCTTCTTCTTTTTTTTTGAGGATTTACAGCAGCCTCGGCAATATTTATTTTAAGCTTATCCCCTTTTTTTTATTATTGAAACCATATTATTTTTTTATATGCCTAGAGGGGATATATTTTTAAAAATAAATTATATGACTAAAAATTGTAACAGATTTTTGGCTTCAAAAAATTATTTCTGGAACACTGAAAAATTGTACATTTTGAAAAGAACGGCAAAAAAAGAGTGGTAATTAAAATGTACAACCTTAATTATATACCCCCTAAATTACTTTCTTTTACTTTTAAAATTTTTTATGGTTGTTAGTTATTTTAAGGAAATGTGAAAATGAAACATATTTTTGTAACATTATATAAAACTTATACTTTTTTTTATTAGTAATGTTCTTTTTTGGTTGTCCATGAATGGGGGAAAAAGTTGGTTGTAGCTTGTNAGAATAAAAATTTCTTGGATTCTGAATCCTGTGGAATCAGAATCCGATTTTTTCGATTTTTGTATTGACATCTGTTAAGATGATGCTAAGCTTTTTTTCTCTTTTTACAGAATTCGTTTAAATAGTTTCATTATCTCAGAATTAAGGTTTTAAGATTTAATGTGAAAAACAAGCAAGCGATAAAAAAATCTCACTGGACGCTTCGACACACCGTGATTTTAAAAATATAAATTTTCCAGCGTTTCTCATAAACATGAACACCATAATTGTTGAAATTATTTTTATATCTTTTCCAATTCTATCTTGTAGGACCATAATTAAAAAGAAAAGTCGAAATTTCGATTTTTGTAAAAATCATGCTTTTTAAATTTTTTGAATATATTTACGAAAATTTTTTGCTTCCACTTTTTAATTATTAGTCTTTATTACTTTTTTAAAGTACAAAAGCTTTCATACTGTTTTAATTTTTTTACCACAGAAGTTTGAATTAATTTTATTTAATTAATATTTCTCACGCGACACTGACTAATTTTTGCTAATTACTTTTTACATTTTCATTTTTTAGCTCATTTCGCTTTTATATTCATGTGACTTTAATTAATTTACACTTTTTTTGTATTATTTGTTTTACAAGTACTTTCATTCTTATTTTTTTACAGCAATTTTTGATAGCATTTTTTAAATATTTAAATATAAAAAAATGTCGAAGTGTTTAACAATTTCCAAAACATTATTTTTCATCCCTTTAACAATAATATGCATTATTCTATTTATTTTACATTCAATTTATTTTATATGGCTATATTCAGAAAATTCATTAAAAACTCAAATTACCAGGTAAATTTTTTATGCTGCTTTATTTAACATAAACATACTGTAAAAATAGTAAAAGCTTTATCAAAAATTTAAAAAAAAGCTTTTTTATCTGAAAAATAGAATTTTTCGGAGGCTGAAATGTTAAAAAATTACTGTTAAACAAAAATATAAATTTTTTCACTAAATTGTAAAAATTGCAAAAAGAAATTCTCCCCGGCCGGGAATTGAACCCGGGTCTCGCACGTGACAGGCGCGGATACTTACCACTATACTACCGAGGA
>CABFKP010039415.1:0-12849 GCA_901779475.1 Panagrolaimus davidi
GCAGGAAATTAGAATTCTTCTTCCTTGTCCTTTTGTTTCTCAAAAAATGATGTATCATCGTTATGTTAAATTCTGAAGCTACAGAGCAAAAAAATAATTATAGGATAATGAACAATTAAATTTTTCAAAAAAGAACAAACGTTTAAACACCTGTCTTTGAGTTTGAACTGCATTTTAAGGAAAAAGATTTACAAAGAATGAATAAGCAAAGGTTTTCATTTATAGAAATAATGTCCGTCATAATTGAACGATAGCTTTATTAATGGTTACATTATTGTCAGGTTATAGGATTGTACGTATTGTAAAGAAAAAAACAGTTTTTGATTAGAAATATGTCATTACATGACGTCTCAGTTACCTATAATCGACATTCGCAGCAGTATTTTTTGTAAACTATTTTTAAATTTTTTAAGTATGGGTTAATACTTAGTAGTAGAAAAACCCTCGAAATAGAAAACAAATTATTTCGCAGAAAAATGTTTTTTAATCTTTTGTTTAAATCAACATTTAATAAATTATTTTTATTTACAAAATTTTATTTTTAAAAAATTTTGGAAACACAAATCCCTTTATTGAAACAAGAGCAATAGACAAATCCATTAAGAAGATCATAAATGTGCAGATAAAAATAGAATCACATAACAGAGCCTAATTCAATGACATCAAAAAAAGGTCGAAACAAAAGAGCTAACGCAGTAGTATAATTTAATAAAACATTAGAAAAACCACTAAAAAGCTTTAAAATACGGAACAATTTTTTTATAAAGTAGTTTATTGCAACCTCCTTTTTTTCATAAAATATTTATAAAATTGTATCATGCATACTTTTGTAATACACAATCTATTTAAAATTTGTTTTAAAAAAATCATAAAATATTTAAAATTTTGTTTTAGAATTTTTTAGCCATGTTATTTTTAATATACTAATGTTATATCAGTAATAAACAAATACGTTATTAACTGAAATTTATTATAAAAGCATTGTCTGATAAAGCATATAAAATTTTAAACATTATTTAAAATTGTCTTTATTAGATTTTATTACACCACATAAAGCAAATGTTTATTCAACAAAATTTTTATAACATTTAAAAAATTTACACACATGAGAAATGCAAATTCAGTTATTAAGTTCCACGAAGTTCATTTAAGTTTTATTTTACTGAAGCTTAAGTTTTTTCCCATACTTTACCTTTAAACAAAAATTACAATGAAAAGTTATCAAAATATGTTTTAATTTACATTTTAATAAATGTGATTCTATTTAATAATATCATACTACAGAATATAAAAGCAAAAATACAGCAGTAAATTTTTATTTTATATTAATACCAAAAAGGTTTTGAGAGGGGCGTTATTTGACAAAATGGCAGGTGATGGAAAATAATTACATACTACACATTGTAAAAAAAAGTTCTTGAGCATTCGAATTTATAAAAATGTTCAAATTAGCACCTGTAAATGTTAGAAAGTTCCTGGTTTTTCAGAAGCAAGTGTGTTTTAATGGTAAAGTTAGTCATTGAAAAGAACTTTCAAGAACTCCAATACTTTTTAATTTATTAACCACACATTTTTTACATTTAAAAGTACAACTGCTACAGTATTTATATGGCTTAATTGATAGTTTTAGCCTTAAAATACTTTTTTGAAAGGCATTTGTAAGTTTTTTGGACTAAAACATTTGCATTGAACAAAAGGATGTCGAAATTTTTCGATCTTAGAACGTTTTTTTTTCTGCCGGTGTTTTCGTCAGTTTTGGCTGATATATGATTTTTTTGATCAATAATTTTTTTGATTCATTGAATACATTTTTAATAAATGTGTATCTATTTAATAATATAATACTACAGCAAATAAAGAAAAAACATTAAATTAATTTTGTTACATTTCCAATAAAATAAAGTTATTTATTCATTATAAGAAATACCAATTCGGCAAATTTGGTTGTTATGGGTGTTGAAGTTTTTTTTTCAAATTGTTTTTACTGGCTAGGAAATTTCTTTGAAGTTTTATTAAATTTGACCCTACCGAAAATTTTGTTTTTTTTAAATACTTTTTTTTTGAAGAAAAAATGGCAATGAAAGATTATCAAAATATATATGAATTAATTTACATATTGCCATCGCTTGCAATTTACTGTTTAATACTGTATATTATTTCCTTTAGTCGTGCAAAGACAAACTTTAGTTCCCCAGTTTATACTTTATTAAAATTTTCTGCATTAAATTACGTCATTCATTACATTTGTTTTTATACAATATTTCGATTCTTTAAAATTCCATTACTCTTTTCATCTTTTAAAACTTGGCCTTCCGAACATTGGGGATATGTCCTTCTTTTTTCCATTTCATTTTATACCTTTGCTGCTTCACATATTTACAATGTTGTAATAGCTTTTAATCGATGGACAATTTTTGCGTTTGGAACAAATTACACTCATTTTTGGAATCGATATATTTCTTTTATCCCAAAAATTTGCATTTTTGGATCATTAATTTTTGCATGGTCTTTGCCGTTCAATGGAATAAAAAATATTACACCAATTATTCCGGGCATGGAAGGGATAAATATTGTGGTAACGGATATATATCGATTTTCTTGGTGGCAACCATTTTATGTTGGCACATTTGAAATTGTCATAACTTCTTCATTATCATTTTTTATGAATATTTACGTAATTCTTTCAATATTTAAATTCAAATATTACAAAAATGCAAATGTTGTAAAAATTTCGTCAGAAGATTACGCCATGCTATTTTACAGTATGCTGATATTTATTACAGAAGTTTATTTAACAGTTTGCAATGTAAGTTATATATTTTATAGTTTATATAAAAAAGTTATTAATAAAACACTGTAAAATAATTTTAGGTTTTGCTTATCATTGATCTAGAACGATTTCAACAATTTTATTTTTCAACACAAAATGCCACAATTGATGTCGCATTTTTGTCACCAGCTTGGTTCATTTTGTTAACCAATAAACAGATTCGAAATGAAATGCTGAATTTAGTGTTTAAAAATAAGAATAATAATGGTACAAATGTTACTGCAGTTTTTGTCATGCCTAAGTAAAGCTTGTGTTTTTATGAAATGGATTTTTTTAGGATTTCTTTTATTCTTCAGAAAAACAATTAAAACAAATAAAAGAATTAGACAAAACGGATATCC
This sequence comes from Panagrolaimus davidi, assembly GCA_901779475.1. NCBI lineage: Eukaryota > Metazoa > Nematoda > Chromadorea > Rhabditida > Panagrolaimidae > Panagrolaimus > Panagrolaimus davidi. The sequence continues at coordinate 3,172 of CABFKP010039415.1, forward strand.
TTATATTTAATAATGTTTCAACAACGTTACAATAAGGTGTTTTTTATAAATTTTTTTAATCAATATAATAGTTTTTTACGATTTTGTAATTAAAAATACTAAATTTCAAAACAAATCAATAAGAAAATAATTTTTTTCAAATATTTAAAAAACTGATGAAAGCATTGAACACTGAAATTTTTTCCAATTTTAAAAAGCATAAAAACGCATTCGTCTGTTTTTCTACTCTATTTTCTAAAAGGGTTGTTTACCAACATTTTTTTCGTTGTTTGGTCATCGATTTAAAATTTTCAACTTTCGCAAAATTAGTCGGCAAAAGTTTTTCTTTTCTGAAATATTTTTTGAATATTTAACTGTATTCAAACAAAATTATTTAGCTAAATTGACTAGCACAAAGATATGAATCGTTCATAAAGAAATTTGTGTCATCATACTTTTGACAAAATGATTGTAGACGTGAAAATGCACTATTTAAAAAGAAAGAAAGGAAAAAAACATTTCTAAAAACATTATGTGTGCTGAGGAATTATAATCTTTTGCTGATTAAAAATTTAAAAAACGGCAATTTTTTGCAAACACTGCTTTTGAACTTGAATCAAAAAAACAAGTCTGTCATTTGATTTCTCTCATCGTTTATTGATTTTTTAAAAACGCATTTTTCCATTTTCCCTTTATTTGATGCTATTGGTTTCGCATGCTGGCTTTCTTTTAATATTTTACAATTTTTTTCTATGTGTTATTAAATTTTTATTAAAGCTTACTTTTTTTAAAGTGAAATGTGTTATAAGCATTAAAATACACTTGCCTCTGAAAAACCAGGAACTTTCTAGCATTTACAGGTGCAAATTTGAACAATTTTATAAATGCGAATGTTAAAGAACAGAGTTACTTTTTTTACAATGTGTTATTATTTATTTTCCATCACCTGTCATTTTGTCAAATTACACCCCTCTCATAACCTTTTAGGTATTAATATAAAATAAAAATTTACTGCTGTATTTTTACTAGTCTTATAAAAAAGTTTTTTTTATAACATTTTATTACTAAAGTTGTGATGATTGGAAATAATATTGTATAAATAAAATTTTCATTGAAGCTCACTTTTTTTAAAGTGAAATGTGTTATGAAGTTAAAGCTTACTTTCTCAAATGGAACATTTCGTCATTTTTAAAATTAAATAAGGAAGTATATTAACGTTGTAAAAACAAAACCGAATTAATAAATCACACAAAAAAATAAATGATTATTCATTGACAATCTTATCTTTAGAAGAAACTTTTAAAAAATTCGATTTCAACAGTTTAAAAACCGTATTTTTTATTGTGTAAAATAACAACGAAACAGGTGTCCAAAATTTTTGAACCATTGATTACTATGTCCGTGCGGATTTTAGAACTATCAAAAAAATAAATATTGTTTAATTTTTTATGTTATTTAAAAAGAAGATATAATATTATCAGTTGAAACAGAACAACAATAAATAATGTTCTTTATCACTTGATTTATATCAGCGTTGATGTGTAATATGTTTGTAACAAAGTTCTCATCAAATTTTTTAGTAATAAATATATTCATTTTTGTTTTTTAAAACTATTAAAAAATTTAAAAGAAAAAAGTTTTCATTTTAATGCAGAACGGCCACAAGATGTTTGTCTTTTTTGTTCGTAACATGAATAAGAAAATCAGACAAAAACATCATGTCTGTATTTTTTTATGTGTATAACATCAGCGAAAAAGCATCTAAAAATGACTCCTTTCGTTTTTACTGTTTTTTCGATTGCTTTTCGTGTGTTTTAAACAAAGCTTTTTTTCTTTTTTTAAATATTTTAGTAAGATATAATGATTAAAAAAAAGGTGAAAGAACTATTATAATTATTATGTCAAAAATTATTAAAAAATGGAAAATAATAGATAATAAAATTATTAATACACTGCAAAACCATTTCAAACATTAATAAAAAGTTTATTGGTTCAAATAGATCATTTATGCTTTTTACATATTATTATTCTTTAAAAGTGTTTTCTTGGTTCTTCTTTTTTTCTGCAACCAATTCCGGTTTTTCTTTTTACAAATTTTTTTTCGATTACCAGAAAAATTTCAAAACTTTTTAAAAATTAGAAAACCGCATTGTATTCTTGATTTTATGGATGTTTAAGCTTTTTTAATGATGCGGGGAATAAAATTTTTTCAATAATTTTATTTCCGTTCATTTTTTGCTAAAAAAACGATGTAAAATGCATTGAAGTATATATATCCCACAAAATCATATATAGTTGTTTATGGCCAATCTAGTTGCATGATATGAATTTGAAAAAAGCCATTTTCAACATTATCACAGACATATTCTTTTGTTTGTTTTTTCAACAAAGAAGAAACCATTCCTTTTTATGATTAACTAAAGCCAAACAAATGCATATTCTTCTTAAAAGAAAATAAAATACGTCAAAACTTTAAAGCACTTTTAAAAATTTATTTAAAAAATATTGTTACACTTCCATTAAACATTACTTATTTGCTAATATTGATTCTGAGAACATATAATTAAAAACTTTCGTAATTAATTAAATTTTCATAAGATGCTTATAGCAACAAATTCAGGGGAAGTAAGTTATAATTAATGATCTTTGGACTTTTCCATCAAATTCAATAAATATTTGCAATAAAAAAGTTTTTAAACTTTTTTATTGCAACTATTTTTTTTTAAAAACAATAATTTTCTAAACTTTTTCATTTGAAATTAAAAGTATAAAAAATTCAAAATCAAAAAAATTCTCATTTTTATAAAATCGATAAAATTTCTGCAAATTTTTTTTTTCAAAAAAACATATCGAATCAATGTTGTACAAGTAAAAAACAAGTTTAATGCTTACAACAAAAAGTCTGCAGGCGATCACATTTTTCTCGAAATGTTTTTTCAATAATTTTGTGATTCAAAGATTATTTCTTAAGGAGAAAAAACTTATTTAAAACCATTTTTTATTCCGTTGATTCATTTAAAATACAAAGCCTTATGTCCGTCTTTTTTGTGTGTACAAAAAAAGGCGGAATAAAAAAGCACATAAAAATGGCTCTTTCCGGTTTTCTTTATTCGTGGCTGCTTTTTTTACATTTTTGCTGTTTTTTATGCCAGTTTTTAATTTTTTAATGTAAAAAAAGTAGTTTGACGAGTTATAATAAAATTTATAATAATTATTTTACAAAAATTTAAATAATTCTGAGCTCATCATAACAATGCAAAGCAACGGTATTAACAAATTTTTTATGTTAGATAAAACGTTAATATTTTTTAAATACTGGAGCTATTACACAAATTTTATAACCCATTGTTTATAAATAAAAAATACAATAAAAGTGCCCAAAAAAATATGATAAAGCTTTTATTCTTGATTTGGAACTGATGGTGTAGCATTTGTTGTATTGTAAACAGAATTAGAATTAAAACGTTTTGTAAACCTTTTAATGCCACTAATTTCAAAGAAATCTGTTCGAATTTCTTTGTTAAACCACATATAAATAATTGGATCAATTCCAACACATAATTCTCCAGCTAAAACTTCCAAAAGTGGAAAATGAATTAAATGATGACATGTCATTAAAATAAAGCATGGACTTCCAGAAATAATTGCTTGAAAAAGTAACCGTCTTTCACGTTTATGCTGAACGGTTAAACTTTTCATTTTTCTATATGTCATATATGACCAACCATATCTAAAAAATAATTGTTTTTATACGTAAAATTTTTAAGTTTAAAAACTTACAACACAAAAATTGCCAAATGAACAGCGTAAACAGCAGCCATTTCGATGAAAACTGAAATTTTCAAAAATTGTTGTGATGGTTTATGGAAATAATTGAATGTGCCAAGTTCAGGATACTGAAAGACGATATATATATTTTTTCATATGATGTTTGTTTAAAACTTACATATTTGCTTAAAAACATAAATCCAGGAATATTCATAATTGCAGATCCAGCATAAATTATTCCAATATATAAAATTCCATTGAAGGTTGAAAAGATATATTCATGTTTATGACCAAATACAACAGCCGAAAATCGATTAAATGCAAGTAATAAATTCATATTCATACATACATAAAAGAGATATTGTGCAATGGAAGCAATTATTACATTTCCGAGTTCTCCAAATAGACTATAACCAAGAAATTGACACATTCCCTGATAAAAGAAATACCATGACCAATATATTACAACCAAAGTAAATGCAAGAATAAGCTTATAAAAGACATTTGTGTATTTGGATCTTTTTGATGAAAAAAATAACAAAAAAATTAGCATACAATCCATTGGAATTGCAATTGATGGAACAGAGAGAAGCAAAAAAATCATGATATTTTGATGAATGGAAATATCAGGCTTTATTCCAATTATAAAACTTTCATTGACAAGATGCCATGAATGTGGAATTACAATATTATTTCCAATCATCACAACTTTTGTAATAAAATTTTATAAAAAGGAACTATTTTTTAATAAAACTTATAAAAATACAGCAGTAAATTTTTATTTTATATTAATATCAAAAAAGTTTTGAGAGGGGCGTTATTTGACAAAATGACAGGTGATGGAAACTAATTACATGCTACAGATTGTAAAAAAAAGTTCTTTAGCATTCGAATTTATAAAAATGTTCAAATTAGCACCTGTAAATGCTAGAAAGTTCCTGGTTTTTCAGAAGCAACTGTGTTTTTATGCTTAAGTTAGTCACTGAAAAAAACTTCCAAGAACTCCAGTGCTTTTTAATTTATTAACCACACATTTTTTCACATTTAAAAGTACAACTTTTACAGTATTTATATGGCTAAATTGATAGTTTTAGCCTTAAAATGTGTTTTTATTATATATTTGAATAGAAAAAAATCCGATGATATAGTTTAGTAATAGGAATTAAATAAATTTGTGAATTATTTGAAAAAAAATGTTAGATTATTTTTAACATTTTTTTGGGACTACACTGAAAAAAAAAAGTACGACAGGTACCTCGATTTTAGGTACAAACGGGGGTCTTTTTTTGCACTTTGATTTTTTTATTTTTTTTATGATTTTATTAAAATTAGGACCTTTTAAGGGATATTTTCGGGACTTTTTTTAGGTACTGCAAGAAGTCCCAAATAAAATACTTTTCGGGTCCATAATTTTTTTACTTTTTTAAAATCAAATTATTGATTTTTTGTGGATGGCCCCATATAAAGAATTTAAATTATATAGGCATTTTTAATGTCATACATGTAATAGAAGTACTTATTTGAAATGTTCTGTAAAATAAAAAATTAAAACAGTAATATTTATTTAAATGAAAATACGAGAACAAAAACAGAGTAAAAAAAGTATTAATAGTAGTAATAAAAAAAAGCTCCGAAAATAGGCCTTTTTTGGGTCCCTAATTTAAAATAAATAATTAATAATAATTTATGCGAACCCAAAAGGTCCGACAATTTTTACCCTAAATGGTGTGGAAAACGGGACCTTCGTGGACCTGCTTTAAGCGCCAAAAAGGTCCAAAAAATAAAATAAATGAGGAACTTTTTTAGGGGGAAACGGCCAAAAAGGTCCAAAAAATAAATAAAATGAGGGGCTTTTTTAGGTCGTATCATTTTTTTCAGTGTAAGATTCTGTAAACATGGATAAGTAACCCATCTATGGACAAAGCAAACGTTTGATAAATGTTAAAACGGCTACAAATAACAAATGATATATGAAATTAGTTAACGAAAACTTTTTATACATATTTATTGTTTGTATTTGTTTGACTTTCTTTTTTCTAATTTAAATTAATGTTTTTGTGGAAAATTTTGTAATAAAAGAAATGTAATGCAAGTTTATCACCTTTTATGAAAACCATAAAATATTGAAAACGTAAACACAAATTTCGCGATATTTCAACATAAAGAACGTTTAATCGATCGAAAAAAAAACAAGATACACCATTCTTTTCATTCGTTTTTTCGTTGTTCAAAGAGTACTTTTTTGAGAGGCATTTGTAAGTTTTTTAGATTAAACATTTGCATTGAATGAAAGGATGTCGAAATTTGTCGATTTTAGAATGCTTTTTTCTGCCGGTGTTTTCGTCAGTTTTGGCTGATATTTGAATTTTTTGAGCAATAATTTTTTTGATTCGTTAAATACATTTTTAATAAAGAGCTTACGAGATCTATGAGTTTGCAAAAATATTTTGTAAAATTTGTAAAATCTTACAAATTTGCTCATTAATAATCAAAAGGTGACATCCAAAAATGACGTCGCCATAAAATCCATAATTTTGAACCCATGCAATCCTTGTGCAAGATAATGTATAAATTAAATGCATCTTTTAACTGGAGGAAAAAAAATAGATAATGAATTGTACTTTTATGCTGACAAAAAACTGCAATCGCACCTGGTTAGACATCAAACTACACAATTTATAGTATTCATTGTAACCAAAATAAAATAAATTCTCCTTCAAATCAATTTTTATTAGAGGTGAAAAATGTCCTCAATTGATTTTTCTAGAAAAGTTGTAATTATCACTGGAAGTTCATCAGGGATTGGACAATCCGCTGCAGTATTATTTGCAAAATCTGGTGCTTCTGTAACAATTCATGGAAGATCTGAAGATGGACTTAAGAAAACAATGGATTTAATCCTTGAAGCTGGAATTCCAAAAGAACGAATTCTTTCTGTAAAAGGATCTATCACGGATTCAGAAGTACAAAAATTATTAATTAACGAAACAGTGAAAACTTTTGGTAGAATTGATGTTTTAATAAATAATGCTGGTGGAACGAAAGATGATGAAAGAAATCACAGGTCAATTGAAAATTTGGATTATTGTTTGGAATTGAATTTACGAGCGTACATTTACATATTTTCAATTCAGTTTTTAAAAAAAATATTTCAGCCCAATTGCCCTAGCAGAACTTGCAATTCCATATCTTCAAAAAACCAAAGGCAATATTATCAATGTTTCAAGTGTTGGATCACAAAAAACATCTCCAGGAATGGCATTTTATTGTAGTGCCAAAGCTGGTCTTGATCATTTCACAAGAAATTATGCAAATATTCTTGCTCCAAAAGGCATTCGAATTAATAACTTAAATCCTGGTGCAACAGATACTTCAATCTTTTATCGAGGTGGAGGTCCAAAAGAGATGGTTGATAAGGTCTGTTTTCGGATTAAAAAATCATTTATGGGATTACAACAAATTTTACAGGCAAAAAAGCAATATATTGATTTAATTCCACTTCGACGATTTGGAACTCCAGAAGAAATGGCAGAATTTTTAATCTTTATGGCATCTGATAAAGCTTCATATATGACTGGACAAATGATCATTGTTGATGGTGGACTTTCTGTTCATTCACCATCAAAACTGTAATTTTTTCTCTCTTTTGGGTTTTGATAAAAATTCTCGTGATATTTTACACAAAAATTTTTGTAGCAAGTAAAAGAATATTTTGTAATATTAAAAACGTTTTATGTAAATAACCGCTTTTCTATGATTCAGATAAATTATAAACGACTTGTATATCCAAATATTTTTAAACTCAATAATGTTCACAATGACTTTGATATTGATAGTTTTTAATTTATTTTTAGAAAATCCAAATTTTTTTGCACAATTTTACGAAAAAATAATCAGTTACAAGTTGTTGACTTTTAAAGACATTAAATCAAATATTCAAAAAAATGAATCACATTAAAGAAAAAAAACATGATAAAAGAAAGCATTGTTTTAAAGAACACTTTTTTGTGTACATTTTTTATTTTTAAAAAAATCAATAAATGCAAGCAAAAGTCTATCGCCTGCGAATGCTTGGTTGCAAAAAAAGGAAAAGGTTAAAAACGAAATATCTTTTTTTCGTTCAAACATTAAATGTTTTTTCTCTTTTTCCAATGCTCTATGATGTTTCCCTGGTAATTCGTATTTAGTTTTCCGCCGAGTTTTACACCAAAGTGCTTTTAAATTTTTTTGAATATTATGTTTCTTATTTTTGGACAGTGATTTTTTCTTTCAGTAATTACTTTTTTGCTAGAATTTTTGAGTTCTTCTTAATTTAGACATAAGAGATCTTCAACAAAAAAATTATAAACACATTTTTAAAAAGAACAGAATATAAATGTCGATTTCTTTTTTTCTTTGGGTAAATTTTTTGCAAATGAAATCGTTTTACATGTTCAACGCGTTTCAAACCCATTGATTTATTTAAAGAAAATTATGAAAGCATTTAACATTAATAAAACATCCAATGCAAAATACTGTTTAGCTTTTATGGAGTTATGAGAACACTAGTTACTACTACCATTTTTTTGTTGATTGCTTTATAGTACAAAAACATACAAAGTTGTACTTAAAGTTGTTGAATATCGTCCGATATATGCAGGAATGGAATTGCCCGTTGTCTGAAGAATGAAAAAACAGCTTTAACAAATTTCTTAGGGATAGAAACCAGGGATGAAAAATCCGGCCGGCCGCGGCCGAAAAAATCAAGGCCGGTCTCGTAAAATCGAAAAAATTTTTCTACACTAAAATTTTTTCTAACATTCGAACACTTGAAAGTACATTTGTTACAGTATTTATGAGATTAATTGATAGTTTTAGCCTTAATTTATTTTAACAAATTCCGCGATTTGTTAAAATAAAGAATGTATAATCGATCGAAAAAAACGAGACACACCATTCTTTTCATTCGTTTTTTCGTTGTTCATCGAGTATTTTTTTGAAAGGCATTTGTAAGTTTTTTGGGCTAAAAAATTTGCATTGAACAAAAAGATTTCGAAATTTTTCGATTTTAGAACGTTTTTTTTCTGCCGCTGTTTTCGTCAGTTTTGGCTGATATTTGAATTTTTTGATCAATAATTTTTTTGATTCATAAAATACATTTTTAATAAAGAGCTAACGAAATTTGTGAGTTTGCAAATAAATTTTGTTAAATTTGGAAAATTTTACAAATTTGCTCATTAATTATCAGAAGGTGACATGCAAAAATGACGTCGCTATAAAATCCATATTTTTGAACCGATGCAATCTTTGTTCAAGCTAATGTATAAATTGAATGCATCTTTTGACTGACGGAGAAAAAAAATGATGATTTTTACTTTCACGTTTTCTTTAAAAAAAATTCGTGTACCGCTTTGATATAAAATCTTTAAATTTTCTGGGAGACCTCTCTTAAATATTCAAAAACTCTTTTGTTTTTCAAATCGATTATCGTATCAGTGAAAAAATCAAGAAAGTGAAAAAACGAAACATTTTGGTGTTGTTTTTTTGTGTTTTTTTAAAGAAAAAAAATGAAGCGACTGCCGCAGCACTTTTTCCCCAGTCGCTTTTCACTATTTTTTTAAATTTTTCTTAAACTTTTTCATACTTAAAACACATTTTATTTTTATATTTTTAAATGGTTAATTTTGTTGTTGATCATTTTAAACACCAAAATACATTTGCTTTATTGAAAACGATGTTTTTTTTCTAACAAATACAAAAAAACGGACCCATGTTACCATTTATCGAAAAACCTTCCCCAAATTCTAACTGCTACTACTCAAAAACTTTTTTATATAAAATCTTCGAAGGTTTTCAAACAACTAGAAACGAGAAAATGGCAGAATCAATTTTTAAATGAAAAAAAGAAACAATACAGTACAAGAAAACAAGGAAAAAAATTTTACAAAAAAA
>CABFKP010039423.1:0-12851 GCA_901779475.1 Panagrolaimus davidi
TCAATTGGACTATATTCAACAATATTGAAACCATTGTCATCAGAATATGCAGACTAAAAATGTCAGGGTTTTAAAAAAAATTTTTTTAAAAAAGCGACAAAACAATAAAAATTTTTAGTTGATGTTTTTCAGCGCTCTTTCAATTTCTACAGGGTGTCCAAGCGAAACTGTGATTTTTTATGCTTTAAAATTATTCAAAAACAGATTTCACAGTTGTTCACAGTTTAGAATTTTTTTAGCTTACAAAAATTTTTAAAAAAATTTGGAGTTTTAACCCTTTGAAAAAATTTAGATTTTGATAGTAATATTTAAATTTTCAGAAAATCTTTTACTGTTACTATCGTTTTTTCCTTTATTTGACCGGTTTTTTGTGATAGTAATCACAAAAAACAAAAATGAAATTTTTTTTGTAACTATCTCTATACAAAAAATTTTCATATCCGGAAATTTTTTTCTCAAACAAAATCCTATAATTTATACGTGATGTGTTCAACTGTAAAGCGTTTTTTGAATAACTTTGACAGCCAAAAGAATCCTCTAATTACTCTTGGACATCCTGTATAATACCGAAAATTTTGACATGGCTTTTTTTTACATTTTTAGATAGAAAAGGGAATTTAAAACACTTACAAAATATTCAAGTGGAGTCCTTGGAATCATCATAGATTTTTTAAATGGTAATTCTTCCCCTTTTTCACAAACAATTAGCGGATATTCACTTCCACCACATTTAAATCCAATCATATATTTTTTGAATGCAGCAGTTTTTGATAAAATACTTTGTTTTGGAACTTTATCTGGGGAATCATAAACTGCTTCCAAATGTGTGATATCATCTTCTTGAATGGATAAATGTTTCAAAATATTTTCCAATTTATCAGTAACTTCTAATTTTGATAAAAATTTTTTAATTGAATTTACACCTTTTTTTAAGGTTTGAATTCCTTCTTTAAACGATTCTTCTTTTTCATCGCCGTTAAAAGCATCCGCAACTTTTTTCATTGCTTCAATTGCAGTTGTTTGAAGGCCAAATTCTTCAAAGACTGTTGAAAATTCTTCTGCAGCTTTTGTGGAATATTTTTTTAAATGTTTTTCCATTACTTTTGTTCTATCAACAATTTTTTCAAATTGTTTTTCGAAGAATTTTTTTAGAAGATTTTCTTCTTCATCTTTGATTATCTCTTCTGGAGTTGAAGAAGGAGGTGCAGTTTCAATTGCAGAAATGAGAGAAATAAAAAGGGTTAAAAATACCAAAGTTTTGAGTAACATGTCTGAAAAAGAATGCATTGGAAAAAAAATATTGTTACACGTGTACAAAAAAAAAATGTTTTTTGGGACGAAAAATAAGTAACTCAAAAATGCTTAAAAAACCTATTTTTCTCATCTGGTTTTGACTAAAATTTGTATAGATTGAACACAAAAGTTTGAACATGAAATTTATGGATGGGATTATAGGATGAAAAAATTCTTGTAGATTGGATCAACTCGAGAAACAAAATTTTCATAATTTATAACTATCACATAAAAATAGGAGAAAATCAAAAAACAAGCAATTTGTTCTTTTCATTTAAGTTTTTTTTGCAAAACATATTTTTTCAATTCAAACTAAAAATTAAAAATTCGATTTAAAAACTGCAACGATTGCAAAAAAAAATTCAACATCTCTCTTTCCTTTGCCCTTGGGGGAATTAAATGAATTGGTCAACTAGTTTTTATTAAATTCAAACCTTTTCAAAAGAAAAAATATAAATTTTAAGAAGAAGAAAACTGCAATAAATGAAACGCGTCAAAAAAATATCAAACTTTGACTTTTTTCTTTGCAGTTTTCAATGTCCATTTTCTTTTCTTTTTTTTTAAATTTGTCCTTGATTTTATTTTAATAAAAAAAACAAGTTGTTTATTACTAAAAAAAGAGGTCATGAACTTTGCGAAAGAAAAAAAAAACACTTCTTTTTTGGAGAAAAATTAGGATTGAAAAATGGCTGGTAAAATTAACGTGTTCTGTTTTCGTTTCAAAAGTATCTTGCTATTTTATCTTGACAAAATTTTTTTAAAACTGTTCAATGTTTTGTTTTTATTAATAGTTTTGGATTTTAGAGGTTTAAGTTTTTGGGTTTTTTATTTATTAAAAAATACAATCCAAAATAACATTTTGCTTTTAAAAACAAGTATACATAAAAAAGGTGATTTCATTAAAAATTATTTTCTGCCACCATTATAAATTGATGAATATAAACTTTGAGATTTTGTTGGTGCAAAAACAACAGTGCTGCTTCCACCCAAATGAACACCACAAATATGTCGACAATAATTATAATGTGTACTTTTAATGTATGGAATATCTGGAGGTTTAAACATAAATGTTTCACAAAAGGTGAAAAGAATTGCAGCAAAAATAATATAAAACAAAAACTTGAACATTATAATTAAATTAATTTTTCTGGTAAATATCATTGAAATTTAACACATTTTTATACAAAAAATATTTGTTCTAAATTATTTGCACTTTTGATCTGAAACAAGTTTGAACTAAAAAGATGTTGATATTGTTTGCAAAAAAAAGAGTTTGATTTCTTTATTTTTATCTTATCTAATAAAGAAATCAAATTATAAGTTTATGATAATAATTCAATAGACCACAAGTAACAAAAATTCAAATAATTAGTTGATCTCCACCTTAAAGAAAACAAAGAATGAACACTCTTATATTAAAAATGTGCAACTTAATTCATGTTACTTTATTTTTCACATGCTTTTTTCGTCTTTCAGTACTAAGTGATTGACAAAAGATCAAAAACAAAAAGAATAATAACAGTGTTAAAATCGACTCTTTCGCAATAATAACGTATTGTTGTTTTTTTGCAAGTTTTTAAATTTTAACGTTTTTTTGAAGCGATAATTCGCCGTCATGTTTCGGCAGACTAATTTTTATTTTATCTGACTCAGAAAAAAATTCTGCATCTGATAGACACAATTTCAAATTGGGGAATGGAAGGGCAAAAAATTCGGATAAAAAATTACGGTATTTTCATTTTTTCTTTATCAGTAATCTTTTTTATCAGCATTTAACCTAATAATTTTTTTTACCAATTCGTATCAATATTAAAATTCTGCATTTTTTGGTACAAAACTTATGTTTATTGCACAACTTTGAAAAAACGGTGCACATCCTTATTTTAATAGTTGTTTCAAAAACAGAACAAAATTTTGTCCGATTAATTTTTGAAAGTGAAAACTTTTATTATCTCTAACAAATTGAACTTGTTGTGAATCTGGTGTTTTAAGATATTACAGCATTTTTTAGGAATTGTTTGTTCTTTAAAAAAATTACATTTTTATCACTTTTTTTTGTTTGCAGAATTTATGTGAAATATTCAAAGAAACGTTGGAATTGATTGCTGTTGCATAGAAATCAGTCAATCTTTTCAAGACTTAAATTATGGTGAATGAAAAGAGAACTTAAAATACGCGAACAACCGTTTGTTCGTAGCTGTTTTCTTCACAAAAGTTTTTTGACAAAAGATAAGGTGATAACAGCATTGCAGTAAAAAACAGAGATTTTTCTTCATTAAGACAATGTTTGCAACACTGAAAAATTATGTTTTCTTAAAAAAATTTTTACGGATCTCTTTCTTTTCCACTACATTTATTGAAATACATGGAACAATTAAAAATTTTTTAAAAAAAATTTATTAATTGTTCTATTTTGCTTCGATATTTTGGGATAAAGTTCTTTTAAAGGTTTTTAATGATAATCTCACGAACGTATAATTCATTATATTTATGTCTCTTGTAAAAATATATTTAAATATTCAAAGAAAATCATTTTTAGAAAAAACAAAAATTTTTTTTGAGTAAAAAAAGCTGTTATTGCTTTTTTGTTCTTTATCAAAAAAGAAAAGATAACCTGCGTTTGACTGGAATCATAGTCGAAACACAAGTTTTTTGCATTTAAATCATTTATTTTGAAATGGTTACAAAATTTTTTATAATCATTTTGCCAACAGCCATAAAAAGAATCCTTTTTATTTTTGGCAAATAGTTTTGTAATTATATAAACGTTTACAGCTACAATTTCGATAAGCATAAAAAACAGTTTTTGTTTATTTTTTGCAAGATTTATTGAGGTAAAATATATATTATATTATACAATCTTTAAGATACTTTTGTTGACGTATAATCACTAAAGAGAGCTTTGAACGAATGACACCAGACATGTTAGCTTTTTAAAAAAACAAAAGGGAAAAAAACAAGACCGGATCAAGACGGGAAAAAATGAAAAAAATTGTTACAACAAAAGAGCAAAAAAAGGACAGAAAAATGCTAACAATTTTTAATCTCAAGAAAAATTACAAAAAACTATAGCCACCTTTTTACTAAGTTTAACCAAACTGTAAATCAGGGCCAACTGGAACAATGAATGGAACACCAAAAATGATCAACTGCTTTTCACCAAACGTCAATTTGAAACCATCAACCAGTTTAATACAAGGGGAAAAACATTGAGGCAAACAAAAGACGACGAACAGTGTTACTTAATTTAGCTTCTCATTTACTAAGCCCCTTTCTCCACATTTTTTATTATTATTATTATTATTATTTATTCTGCAAGCCCGAACACTTGCTGTTTACATAAAAATAAATAACATACAGAAAAAATAAATTAAATTAAAATAATTACAGTATTTAACAACACAAAACAGAAATAAAATTAAATAATGAACTCATTTTTTCATTTTGCTCAACAATAAAAGATGAATGAAANATAAAAGATGAATGAAAAATTGATAAAGTAAAGTAAGCAAGAAAAATATATAATATAAAATAGAGAAGGTGGAAAGAGAAATTATTAATAACTTAAAACTTAAAAAACTCATAATGCTAAGAGGTAAAAAAAGAACAAAGAAAAATAGACTGAAAAGTCTAATTAGACTTCATTCTCTTTTTTTCCTTGACTTTTTTTTGCAGTCTATGTTAGACTTTTTCTGTTTCCTGTCAACAAACCGTCGAAAATCAAAAACTCATCGAGATAAAACTGAAACCTAACCAGGGTTGTGCGATACCGATATTCGATACTTCCAAAAATTCATTCGATTCCAATACCAAATTTTTTTTCAAAATGGTTTGTAAACGTGCTGTAAAAAAAGCATATTGACAATGAAAAGTAATAATGATGCAACATTATTGATTGTAATACTTTTTCATTAGTTACAACGAAATTTTTGCGCAAAAAAAGATAATGTATCCGTATCGAAATATCGGCAAAAAAATCTCGATACCGATATCGATACCGCTCAAAATTTTTTCGATACCGATATTTCGATACGATATATCGGTATCGCACAACCCTAAACCCAACAAAAAGAAAGTACGAAAAATGTTCGTGATAATGCCACACACAAAAAAGATGTTCGAGATGATGATGTTACACAAGAAGATGATGAAATTGTTCCTGCTGTTTCAAAACAAAAAAAGAAGGATGCAAAATAATTGCCGAATAGCGAAACAAATAGTCGAACAATTTCTTTTTTTTCCTGTTAACCTTTGAATTGTGTTTACTTTACTGCTTTTCGACTAATCGAATAAAATAAATATTCATTATCACTCAATTTTTCGTACTTGTTTCATACAGTATACAAATGAAAAAAAAATTTTTCGGCTTCGTTAAAAAAATTAAATATTAAAAAAATAGAAAAACGAAATTTTATAATACCTTTTACAATAAGTTATTTATATAAAAAATAAATATTCATTTAAAAATAAAATATAAGACACCAATTATGACATATAAAAAAAAGAGTTAAACGATTTCATATTTATCCACTACGATACCAGAATTCAAAGTATGTTCAACAGATTCACTTCCATCATGCTTTGTAACATCTTCAACTTCAATACCACAAATAAGATTTTCAGATGTAAATGAAATATTAACAGGGAAGAAATGATCACTATGTCCATTTGGAACAGAAAATTCAAGGGTTCCACTTTCAGATGTTGAATCAATAATTGGAATTGTCCATAATAGTTGAGATTTTGATCGAACATAATCATATGAACCATATACTTCAGACACAATTGGCTGGGTTGCAGGTGGAAGTGGAATTGTAATAACAACTTCAGAAAGTTGAATTTCTTTTTGTAATGTATATTCAATATTGACGGTACATCCATCGGCACTTTCACTAGGAAATACATTAACTGAAAAAAGCTGTTGAAGTCAATAAAGAAATGTAAAAACTTACGAGTTAAAGGTAGTTGTTCTTCTTCACTCAAAACATTCCGCCATTTTACAAGTCCAACGTCAGTATTAAGTGGATATGGTTTTTGAATACTTTTAAGTTGAAGACGACTTTCTTTTTGCCAAACAGTTTTATCCAAATTTGGATGAACTTGAATTTGAGTTCCAGCAACTTGTTTACATTTCATTTTTAATGTTACAGTATTGAATTCACTTTCAGTCAGATTGAGAGAAACATTTCCAAGAATCTAAAATCAGACCAAATAAAAACGATTATAACACGATTAAACATACTTCAGCACTTTCAATTCCACCATTTCGTGAGACACTAGCATTCAACTTTTCAGTAGCATGAACATAAACGGGACTTCGATCTTCAAGAACAACAGGCTTGCCTTTATCAGCAATTGAAGTCTTTTGTAAATCAGCAACAAGTTGACCCTCACTTCGAAGTTGTTGTAAGAATGCATCATCGGAGACATTTTTAGCTCCCAATTTAAGTGCTTTTCCACCACCTTTTGATGATGCGGCTGCAGAAACGGCAGGAGTTTTTGGAACATATGATGACGTATTTGATGAATTTAAAGTTGGTTCAGCAGATGCAAAACTATGAGAATTGCTTGAACTGATAGCTGTTGCAGATGAAATACCACGACCACCTTTTCCTGTACTACGTTCTTGATTCTTTTTAAGCTCTTTAGCACGTTGTTGTCCTTTGTTTATTGCATCACGCATTTGTGCCTAAATTTTAATCTATGAACAAAATAATTCAAGTATACTGTAACTTACATTTAAAATTTGTTTATGAACACGTTCTTCATGTGAATCCATTTCAGTATAAGTTCGAATCATTGCAAGATTAACATTTTCTCGATATCCAAGTGCAACAATTTCATCAAAAGCCATAATAAGTTCAAAAGCTTTATTGAGAATTTCAGCTTCATCATTGCTTCGACAATATTCTGGAATAACTCTTGAGAAAAGGCGTAATGCTTCAAGATCTTCTAAAATATTCGAATTTTTGGTTGTAACCAATACAACATAAATATCATCCAAGGGTTGATAAACATATCGAACACTATCAGTTTCAACAAAAGTATGTTGTCGTTGAGCTAAAATGAGATTATAGGTTTTAAAAATCGTTAAAGAAATAGATTTAAAAAAATTGAAAAAATCAAAACAAAATTGACGAATTTCTAAGAAAAAATATACAAAATCGATAACAATGGAACTTCTGTCGGAACAAAAGTAATCTTCCCAAGATTTACATTACATGTTTTAAAAAAGTGACTTTATTTAATTAATGAAAAATGAAACTAATTCATAGCTAACATAAAGGTATACGTAATAACGTTGTTTATTTTGCTTTTAATATCTACCGTCTTCCGATGTGTTATTGTGAACTTCTTTAATTTTTTCTGCGCTTTTGAACGACAATTTTTGTATTAACTATATACCTTTTTGTTTTTTATTTGTACTTTTTGCAGGTCATTATCTAATTATTAAACTTTTGTTGCTGCTGAATCATGGAAGAAGGTCCTTTAAAATGCATTATGTGTGGAAAGACGCGGGCAAAACAACGGGGCGTGGATATGTGTTTAGATAAACACAGAAATGAAGCTCGTGATGCAATTGGAGAAGAGGCAAATAGCGAAATTGTAAAAGTTGAAGAGCGATTTTTATTTTCTGCAGTCCCTGATCCACTTTTACCAAATGGCGTGCTTTTGAAGTGTAAGTCAAGTAAGTTCAAAAATTTTATTTTAAAAAGGTTTTGATAATTTTTCTATTCTTTTCAGAGAGTGATATGCAACGTCCAGCTCATTTCTTAAGAGTTCCACCAGCTTATCCCCAAACTCCTGTTGGATTTTATCGTGTTGAATTAGTGGATACTGGAAAGAATCAAACTTTTAAAAAAATTAATGTTAAATATTTTTTTCACCATTTTTAGAAAAAATTTTTTATGAAAGCATTTATATTGGTGTTTATAGCCATTTTGCAGAAGTTCCTCCAAGGAATATTACAGAAGCTTTGAATTATTGGGTAATAACTTTTTTAAATAACAAATATTTTGAATAAATTTAAAAATTATAGGATGAAGCAAGTGATGCATACTGGAAAGAAATTTCTTCATCAATGTCTTATGAAGCACCAAATAATTGTCAACAAGGTATAATCTTTTTTTTTCAAAAATTTTCTCTGAATTTATTTTTTCAGATTCATCATTGTCAAATTTAACATTATTCAAAGAACAACTTCTCAATCTTCATGAAAGTTCAAACCTTCAACAATGGTGTGATGCTGCAAATGAAATAATTGGATTATATGATCTATCAGATGATAAAATTTGCCAAACAATCATTCAAACAGTTCCACATGAACTTATTTCTTCCGAAATTATACTTAATATTCAAGCAGAATCACATGGTGAACTTCTTCAAGCACTGAAAGATTATGAATTTTCAATGAATTGTGGAAAATTATTTGTTGGAATTTCAAGTGGTGAAAAAATGGAACCTGTAAAATTTGAATCAATGTTCTGTAAACTTAATGCTGAAACTCACTCTGCAGAAGAATTAAAACCATTTTTTGCTGCTTTAGCTATGGAAGATAATGATACAAAAAGAAAAAATGTTCTTGAATATTTATCAACTCATCCTGGTGAAACTTATGAAAATGCCGTAACCGCTGTTAGTAAAGATTAATTTGATTGTGTTTATTGTTAGCCTTTTTTGAGTATTGTTTTATGATTTGAATGCTGTGTATATGAAAATAAAAATACGAAGTTGATACCAGAAATAGCATTTTAAATTCTAGACAAAAAAATCTTTATAATGTAAAATCAAACAAGAAAACTGTATTTACAAAATTTTTTCAAAGGATAATCACTCATTTTTAAAAAAATTTAAAGCAGCACAAAAAGAAGTTTTTGTAGTTTGAAAAGTACAGTAAAAATGTTTTCGAATCAGGGTTGTCCGGGATCCCGTGTCCCGGATTCCGGCCATTTTTCCGGGATTTTTGCCCCGTTTCGACTAATAGTTTTAAAAAAAATAAAACTTCCCAGGTTTCAATTAAAAGTCGAAGAAGTTGCTACAAAAAATTTAAAAAATAAACAATAAACAGAACACTATCACCGACATCGATATAAAATTTGAAGAATTTTAAATACATGAATTAAAATTTTTCTTTTTTTTTTCAAATTTCATCATTAAAATTAAACATTTTTTTCGATTAAGTTTTTTACTGTTCGCAAAAAATTTTGTTTAGAGTTTGAACACATCATTGATAATTAAAAATTTGCACTTTCAGTTAAAAATTTTTATTGCCTCTACAAAAATTTAACTACTTTTTTCCGATCCGATTCAAAGAAATTTTTGCATGTAATTTTATTTATAATTTCACGAATCCCACAAAAGAGGTAATTTAACCAAAAGAATGGAAAAAATGGAGCAGAAGAAAGAAAGAGAGATTGCAGCTCTGAAATTGTTTAAAAAATATTATAAAATTACTGTAAAAAACAAGTTTGGCGAAATGCAGCTCAAAAATTTAATTAATATTTTCGAAGATCAAACTTGAACACTCTGTTGAATTAATTATGCGAATATTAAGTGAAGCTGGAATTTTCATTACATTGCATCAAATTCTTACCTAAAATTTTTTATCGTTTTTTTGATTTCGCGTCGTAATCCAAAAAACATACACTTTAACCAAATTTTTGCTAAACGTTACTCGTTTACTCATCAGTATCAAAAGTTCCAGAATCACTTGAATAAATTTTTTCTTTATCAGATCCACTTGAAAGAAGTTCTGGACATTCTGGAGAAATTGGAGATGATGAAGCAGCTTTAACAATATTAAGTGAAGCTGGAATTTTCATTACTCTTTTTGGTTTTGGTTTTATTGGCGGATTTGGAATTGGTTCAGCAATATTTGATCTCCAATGATCAGCCATTTTTCGAAAATGTTCATCCATTGGATGATCCCAAGATGATTGACCAGTTTTCGATTTATTATTGGACTACATAAGCCTTTCGTTTTGAAATAACCTAACCTGTTTGGAAAAAATGTTAAAATTTTATTTGTTGAAAACGTAAATGATACAAAAGAAAATATTTATGCACTGGGTAAAAAAATTTGTATCTATACCGAATTTGCCATTTTTGGAATTGATGTATGAAATAAACAGCAAATTTTTTCAAGTGTCATTTCAGACAAAAAATTTTAAGCAAACATTTTTGCTGATTATTTATCAAATTTTCAAAGCTTAAAATGAATTAATCATTATTAAAAACACAGGGAATTGTTGATTATGAACTTGGTGGCTAAAAAAAATTAATTAAATTTTAATAAAAATGTTTTTTTTACCGTCGAATATTTCTTTCTTTTTTGTCCAACTATTTTTCAGATGAACATTAGCTGATTTTTTTTGCTGCAAAATGTCGAATCAAATTAATGATGGAACTTGATGGGAATAAAGGTGTTTTCTATAAACAAAAGAAAATGGATAGTATATAGGAATTGGATTTTTTAACTAAGATAAATTTATATTTTAATATATTTTTTATTACAAGTTTTTATAAATTAGAATGCATCATCATCTGATTGATTATCTGTAGAATTAATTCGTCTTCGCATTGCATGACTGAATTCAACTCCAACTTCATTATCACTGTCATCTGCAGTCGCTTTTTGAATAGTTATTCGGGGATGTTCAGTTTTATCACAAATTTCATCAAGAATTTGTGCATTTATATATTGTCGAATATCAATTCGAGGCTTTCGACTCAAACATTCTTCAATATATTGATATGCCTAAAACAGTATTATAGAAGAAGAAAAAATTAAAAAAAACTACTTTTTTAAAATTTGATCTTTTTGCATTATGTAGAATTAAAATTGTATATAAATCTCCACGTCGAACAGCATCTTCAATTCCAGGTTCTTCAATTAAAGCACTAACAACTCGAAGGCATTCACCTGGATCTGATGTATACAAAGATTTAGCTTTAATAAATCTTTGAATTTTTTCAATATGTTCCTTCAATTCTTCTTGCATATTTAAAGCTCTTGGATCAGTTCCACCATCTTTTGCAATCTTTTTATTTATCGTATTTAGTGCTTCAATATATGCATTTAATCCTTTATCATAATCCTTGTATTCATCAATTTCAACATCGGCACATGCTTTATAAAATGCCGAAAGTGAATCCAATGCATCCGCTTTTACATAAAATGATTCAATACTTCTCATTAAATCCATATCATCATGCCATGATAAAGTTTGTAAATAATTTCCTGCCATTCGATAAATGTCTTTATTTCGAGCAGTACTTGTAAATAATATTATCTTTGGAGTATCACCAGATTTTAACAGAGCTCTCATTGCCTTAAAATTTTTAATCGTGAAAATATTTTGATGTCAACCTAATTTAGGGCTCTAGGATCTTATTTTTGTCTTGCACAGATAATATCAGAATCCCTGAATCAGGATGACGTAATGGCTATGATATCAAATATGTTAATGAAATATCTTACTAAAAAACTTACTTCAATTTTATTGCCAGCTTGTGTAAACTTTTTTGCAGCAAAATGATAATTTCCTTGATGTAGACAACATTTTGCAACTTCTTCCAACATTTGATTTCGAGATTGTGCCATTGCTTTATCACCTTTTGGTGGAGTTAAAAGTTCTGCCAGCTCTTCATTAACAACAACATTTCGTTCACGGCATAATTTTATTGCTTCTGAATATTTTCCCGCATATGCTAAAAGTTGAATAGCTTTTCGATCTTGTTGATTTGCAGCAAAGAATTGTGCGGCACGTTCAAGGATTCGGGGATCAGATTTTTCATTTAATTCTTGTACAATTAAGTCTAGGGCACTGTGTTGCTCTGTCCGGAATGCAAGATCCAAGGCACGCCCAATCATTCCAGCCTAAAAATATAGAGCGGAAGGGATTAGTTTTAGTTGTTTATGGCCGGATGTACCTTATGATAAAGCATTACAGCTTTATCAGTATGTCCATCACGTTCTTCATAGAATTTTGCAGCTTCAACAAGATCACTTCCACCAGCTTGTAATGCCAAATTTGCAAGCTTATCTATCATATCGTGCTCCTATAAATTTTTTTTCCTATAAATTTTAAATAAATTTTTCATGTTTAAATCCGGGTTTTTTGCAAATATTTAAATTTTTCCAGGATGAGATGGTAATGTAAAAACAACAAACTTTTGCGAGTTTTATTGCACTTCCATATGCATGAGCTTTAGAAAAATAATTGACAGCTTCTTCAATATTTCCTTGAAGTTCAAATTGTCGAGCTAAATGAAATGCTGCAGCTTTATTTCCAGTTTCATCAACGATTCTAGCAGCCTAATGAAAAACATGTTATTTATTCCCATTTTTATAATCCAAACCTCATTCAATTGATTATCCATACAAAGTAAACGAACAACGCTCAAATATTCTCCAGAAATATGATAAAAGTTTTTTGCAGTTGCAACATCCCCAATTGATTCCAAATATAATGCCCACCATTTTTGTAAATCGCTAAAAATAATAAAATTAATATATTTGTAAAACAATATGCAAATTTACGGATCTCTTCGACGTT